>LQNS02277603.1:6718514-6729803 GCA_001587735.2 Parhyale hawaiensis | reverse complement strand
ATTATTGCAACTTTCGAAAGTGTTTATACAGTGACAGCAGTTTGTTTTTGAGATAAAATTTTCCCCCAAATTTGTTTAAAGGTTATGGACTCATGGACCGGACATTTTATCATTCAATAAAGGTTTCATCTTAGCGATAAATTTATCCTGGATATATCTACAGCTGCTGATGTACGAATTCAAACGATCTAAAGGGGAATATCTTGTTGGAAACACGACTGTGAAGCCAGTTCAGCTCGGCAAACTGTGTAAGGCATAAAATTGTTACTGAGAGAGAGACACCAGCCTTCTTTAAAAGGATTGTCGAAGAAAGACAAGAGTTTGCCAACTCAGGAGATAACGAGCAAGTTTTATCCTAGTTCATAGACTACCCTATACTGGACTGCCTACTCAAAATCCCATATGTGGGTCTGACGGAAAAGTGAGAAAACTTGGATAAAATCTTTTCCTGCTTACAAAGCGACCACTGAAAAAATGAAATGAACTGTTTGTGGCGACGCAAGAAATGTGTTTACAAATAAGAAGCACAAATTCATAGTCTATAGAAGACGATCATTGCGTTAAAAGACACCAAAATTCCCTAAAATTGGCCAAAATCATTTGGAAATTTACCATTGGCCAATGCTGATCAATGTACGCGTGCTTCATTGCAATCGATGCATTCTTTGGATCTCCAAGAATAGTTTATATTTGTTTAAAGTCGCTATATTCACTGGAAAAGATTTTTTTTTTTAAGTTTTATCAACTTACCGTGAGGCCCGCTTGGGATGAGTGGACACTGGACAGTCATTTATCATGTGGGTCATGTATAATTTTGACACGATTTCTATGAGAAAATATGACTATATATGTACATGGCTGCAGCGCCTCACAAAAGCCGTTAGTGTCCGCGCAAAAATGCAAAATAACGCATGTTGTTTGCGAATGACCTTCGAAATAAGGCTGTCAGTTACTGGAAAAATGTGATGATGTCCGGTGAGTCAAGGTTCACTCTCTTTCAGAGTCTTGAATAATCAGGGTGAGGGAGAGCCTCATGAGCTGATGATTCCAATATACCGGTACATTGTTCCCACCGCTCAGGCTTTTGTCTGCACATGAACGGAATGATTTTAATTCTTGTTTGGCTTTACTTTCACTATGACGGCTTTGTAAGACACCTTGGAGTTCATGGACCTCGCTGTTTTGATTGGTATCCGGAAAAACCCCTGTAAAAAAGCCACCCGGAATAATCTCGGTAGGAGGTTCGGGACCGAAGAGGTCCCAAACTTCATCCAGCAAAGTCCCGCCTAACTCTTTCAAATATATTTAAAAATCAACTCATATATTTTAAAGCATGTTGTTATATCTAAGCAAACTAAATTACATGGCACGACGATAAATTTTACCCTGCACCTGCATTAGTAAACGTGGGTTGGAAAAGCCTCTAAAGCTGTGCGTAGACGAGTGACAACTTCTTCGCTGATTTCGACGGGACAATGTTGCGGGTAAACCTAGCTTGCCGCCACATGTTAATGCGCACGCAGCAGTGAAAGGAGCTTAAGACTGTAATGTTTTAGGGTAAAGTAAAAAATAGTGCAAATATTGACTTCATAAATGCCACTGCCCATGATACACTAACGTAAAGGCAGTCCCATCGCTTGACCTTTTTGCGACTCTTCTGCGCTTCTCGCTCTAAAACTTTACCTGGAGACCTAGCTCAAGCGCGTCTAGTGCTGTTTTTTGTGTAAGTTTACGAAAGTAATGTGAGCTGAAAAGCTAATTATAACCGATTGTTTCCGTGTTTTAGGCACAAAGGATAACGAATTGACAATGGGCTTCTCATTGAAGGTAAAATTCTACACGTAGAAATGATACAATGACGAGTTCTCGTAGTAAATTGGCTGCATCTGTTCTAGACATTTCTTTCCCGTTCAGTATGGGTAAAGATTGGTCTCGTTTATTGCTGTTTAAATAAAAGGCAGCAAATTGTTAAAATTTTATCCACTGAGGCTACATCCGACTATAATCAGACTAATATGTTCATGCCTTAGCAGCAGCCTACTATGGTAAAGTGCTATAATAAGGGCGCAACGTCGCGATCGACACGTCGCAGGCTGTCCGCTAGTTTAAGTTTCCTATATTGAAGCACTCATAGGCTAGTAAGCTTACAATAGTTTACAAAAACTTGTTTGTGCACGAAATGGTGTCAGGATTTCCAGCTTTAGAATTAACATTTTTACACCAGTAGATTTATCTTTAAACAGCTCATTAGGTCGACTCCAGGCGCCTGTTTTACAGTGTACACAAGCCATAAAGAGCTATCCCGGATTTTTGCAATAAGCTGCAACAACTTAATAGAACTTAATGTATATTGAGATACGTAAATATCATTTAATGAAACAAAAAACGAAAATCGTATGTAAAGACTATAGTGGGCCTAGGCGTTGGGCCTCCAGATGACATCATAACTGGTCAGCAGGCGATGGGGCGGAGTCGGCGATGTGCGTGGGGCTACCTGTACGTTATCATACCGCGGTTGCTGCGCGTTTACCCGCCACTTTTTCATTCCCTATACACAGTACTCAGTGATTGAGTGTTTGGTGCGATCTTGAAGCTTACAAACAAAAATTTCGACGAGTACGTTTCTGCTGCTACCATCGTTGTCAGCTAGATACAAATTGCTTTCATACTTTTCGCATTGCAAATGGAATCGCAACGATTAAAAGGGAAGTTTTAAGAAAATCGCAGGCTTTACATGCCGCAGTATAGTGCATCGTTGACAGCGACAACTGATCTGGAAGTTATTTTAAATTGCTTGAACACGATAAAATAGATTAGCCTAGGCCCATTCTGTTGTATTCGCTGCTCTCTGAGGGTCTTCGGAAGAAGTCCAGTTGACGTTGTTCACGTCACCCCACGTGAGTGGAGTCGCTCTGCTGGGTGTCTTCTGTGGTGCCGCAGTTAGCGACCAAAGAGAGAGCCAGCAGCGCATTATCTCCACAGTGCACGTAACCGCTGACCGCTGGTTTAGCTGGTATTCTTTTTAAATGAGAATCCAGCAAATTTTTGAACTCTACAATTTTGATATCAGTGGCGTTTCGAATATGCCGAGGCATTTTGTTAAACAGTCTTGCTCTCCGTACAGCGAAACTATTAGAATATTTTGTGGCTACGGCTTTTCCACCATCTCTGCTTGGGATGCGAATATCACAAGTCCTTCCAGTTCTTTCTGAGTGTCTGCCGACAATCCGCTCATTCACATTCACAGTGATACGTGCCGGAATTTTCCAAACATATATGACTATAAATCGTTCGAATCTGCGCTGTATTGAATACAAGTGGAGACAACTGAGTCGTTTGTGGTAATCGTACTCCTGCAGGCCTCGAATTCTGGCAGTGAACGATCGTTGGATACCTTCAAGTGTTCTAACTTTTTTCTTGTACTCGGCATCCAAAGTGGAGAACAGTATTCTATTCTGGGAAGAATTAATTGCTTCCATAGTGTGAACATTACATCTGCTTCGCGTGACGAGAAAGTGCGTAAAACCCATCCACTCCATCTTTTTCCCACAGCGATAAATGTAGCAATATGTTCTTCAAACGTAGCATCGTCTTGCATTCTCACTCTGAGGTCTCTTAAAACCGTTTTTCTCTCAATTTCATGCCCATCGCTGGTGGTATATTGCTTGGATTCAAGGAGTGGTTGATTTTTTCCGTATCTTAGCAGTTCGAATTTTGTTTCATTAAAGGTCATGTTATTTTTTACCAGCCATTTGCAGATACTTTTCAAATCTCGCCGCACAGACTGCACGTCTTCCACAGATTGCACAGCAGCTAATATTCGTGTATCGTCAGCAAATGACGAAGGGACCGCATAATTACATCCGTACCCCATGTCATTGATCAAGATGAGAAAGAGAACAGGCCCAAGCACGGTGCCTTCTGGCACTCCACTGAGTACCGACTGTCGGGATGACACTTTGGTGTTGACAATAACACTTTGGGTTCTATTTGACAGGAATGCTTCAAGCCACCAAAGACATTTTCCACGGATACCCATGAGGGAAAGATTCAACATTAGGATTCCGTGTTCAACTTTGCAAGAAGCTTTAGCAAAATCACGGTAGATTACGTCCACATTCTTTCCTTGGCACAATGTCTCTACGATGGAATCATAATGCTCTAACAGTTGTGAAGTAGTGGAACGTTTATGTCGAAAACCGTGTTGTTTTGACGTGACTAGGTCATTACTCTCTATATGGTGCACTAGGTGTTTACGGAACACCCTCTCAAACGTTTGCATCACGTGGCTCGTTGATGAGACAGGTCTTTAGTTAGCTGGATCTGTACTATTTCCAGCTTTGGGAATTGGGGTAATGATTGCGTGTTTATAGGTGCTTGGTATAACACCATCGTCCAATGATTTGCGCCACAAGAGGTTGAGCGGGTAAGAAATGCTTACCTTGCATATTTTGAGAAATTTTGCAGGAACATCATCCTGACCTGAAGCACTGTTCCCGCTAATTTCATCGATGGCTAATTCTGTGCTTAGTTGTGTGAATTCAAAGTCCATTAGATAGTTATCAGTTGTTTTTAATACTTGAATATCAGGGTTACTTGTCATTTTGCTAAAAACTCTCTGGTATTGACGGCTCAGTATTTCACTCATCTCCTGATCGTTATCAGTCATTAATCCATTGATCCAAAATACTTGCTCTGGCAAGTATTTTGCCGAGTGTGGTGGAGCATTAACATTTTTTGGCGAAATGCCACTCTCAGCAATTTTTGCTTCTCGTCTGTTTTGGGCTTAAAATAGGTTAGGAGAGCTTAGGCTAAGTGAAGTCTGTTAGGTTATCTGAGGTGAGGTTAGGTTAGGCTAAGTGAGGTCGGTTAGGTTAGGTGAGGTTCGGATAGGTTCTGTTAGTTTATACCAGGTTATTTTATTTTAAGTTAAATTCAATTAGTTCAGATTAGGTTTAGTTAAGTTAGGTTAAAATCTGTTGGATTAGACAAGAATAAATTATGCTAAGTTAGGTTAGAATACATATGGTTGGTTAGGTGTCGTTGGAATAAATTAGGTTAAATGAAAATAAGTTAGGCTAGTTAAGGTAAGGTTAGAGTAGTTCATGTTAGAGGATGTTAGGTTAGACAAGATACCTTCGGCTGAAGTACGGCAGGTTAGAACTGGTCAAGTTATGCTAAATTATGTTAAAAGACATCAGACTGGGTATGAATAAGTTAGATCAGAAAGGCTACGTTAAGGTTAATTAGAAGAAGCTAGACTACCCTTGGTGATGTTAGGTTAGGTCAAGTGAAGTTAGGGTTGCTTAGCTTAGGGTGTACTGTAAGTAATGTTTAATTTAATCTAGCTAGTATTTTGTAGTGAAAAATAAATAAGTTTAGGCAATAAACACCCATCGGGTGACAGGCGGGGGGCTCTTTCGTCAACTAGGGCTTTTTTCCGGCTGGCTTGTTTCCACCGGAGCTTTTTTCTCACCAAACCTTCATCCTTTGGCCGTTTTTATAATCCGCGAACAAAGTGTAAGAGGTGATAACAATTTCGTTCTGTATGCGTCTGTATATATTTGCATGTTTGTATGCCCAAGCGTTTCAGGAATTAAGTCAGTTATCATCAGCTTGGTGGGCTGACCAAAATGTGAAAAATGCCTAAACTGCTGACTAAGCACTTTCAGCCCCCATCATGGATGATGGTGTTACGTCACGAGGCGTGCCGGTTCCAAATGTTGAGCGTTACCATACTTATGCGCACAAAATGTCAACCTTCTAGTTCTGCGCTGTTCTGGGGCCTTTTATGATACTTATGAATTAAATGTTTTCTTTCTCTTTTTGGCACTGACCTTCCTTCTCGAGTAAACACTGATGATCTTTTGTTTTGATGCAGGATTACTTTTTCCTACTGATCTGATGGACTCCGGAATTATTACCAATGGCTTCCAAAATGTGTTTCTTCTGCTGACGTCTAAGCGTTCGTGATGCTTGTTACGCTTCGAGGTTGACTAAATGTAATCCCTTTTTTTGTTTATTGTCTTTTATTGTTTTTAAAATGAATGAGCGAAGGATCTAGTAGCTGTTGAGATCGCCGCTTGTTGGTTTATAATGTGATACTTAGTATTTTTGAAATCAGATAATACTGAGGCACGTTTAACGCAGCAATGCAGAAAAGAAGCATTGTGAGCAGCAATTACTTTAACTGCCGCTGGCTTGTCAAAAGATAGAAGTACCTCTACATAGGAAGCACGTAATGGTTATTCTTCAAGGAGTAGTACTTTTCCCACTAAATTTGAGCTTTCAGTTAGTAATAACTTTCTGAATGACATTCTTTCACATTTACTGATTCTAATTTCAGTTTCATCTTTGTTTAATACACAGTTGGTGTAATGACTGATGGAAACATGTTGTTGTATTTAAAAGAGTCTTGTATCCGGAATTTTAAAACATAAATTTCCCTGTGATTTTGTCCCGCTGTCAGAAATAAATGCTGAGAATATTATCTCCACAAGAAACCCTCTGCATTTCATCCGTCAAAAATTTTGAATCTCCTTTTGTCTCATTGTAATAATTTTCTTATTTTTGCGTTGTCTTCTACTGTTACTGTTTAACCCTTCACGGATGTGCAGCATACCGTACGTGACCGTACGTGCAGTTAACGAAACATTTCGCTTGGAAGCCCGAGCTCGGGCCCATTCAGTTCCGGCCACGATGCTCTGGGCCTGGCGCGAGTACTCGCCACAATCGGATGTGCCCCGACGCGCGCTGGTCTGCCACAAGATCGAGTGTCATCGATTTACATCCGCTCGCCTGCTGGAGGTAGACGTGATGGATCGGCGGCGAAGGATGAGGGCCTGTTCCGCGCCCGTGTAAATGCTGACGAGTCGCTTTGGTCTACTTACATACGTTTCCGAAATGATTTTGGCAGCACTTCCTTCACATTGTACTTTAATAGTACTTCCTAAATCACATTGGGCCAAAGCTGGTTTTCCTTCACACGCAGCTATGCAGTTGGTCTTTCGTATGCTAAACAAGTAATTGGTTTTCCTTCTCATCGCGCTATGCTTGGTTTTCCTGCAGACTGTAGGATGCTTGGTCTCACCTGGTATCCCACCTGGTATTCCTTCCCACTGTGTCACACTTGGTCTTCCTTCCCATCGTGTCACACCTGCTCTTCCTTCACAATGTGCCGTATACCGTATCTGGTCTACCCTCATACACTATGCCTGGGCTTCCTCCCATTGTGCCGTTCCTGATTTTATTTCCTCCGCCAAGGAGGTTATGTTTTCATCTGTTTGTCTATCTGTCTGTCACCAAGATAACTCAAAAAGTTATAATCCGATTTAGATGAAATTTCCAGGGATTATTAGGTATGTTAGGAGAAACAGATGATTAACTTTTGGTAAAGATATGTCCATCCGTTTGTTTGTTTGTCTGTCTGCCTCAATTTTCTCCATTCTATAACTCAAAAAGTTATGAATGGATTTTGATAAAATTAAAATGAGTTGTTAGGTATATAACAAAGAGTATATGACCAAATTTTGGTAATGATCAGTTTCATTTTGTTCGTTCGTTCGTTTGTCACTATTTATAATTTTATGCTTGTTAGCACAATAACTCAAAAAATAATGAATAGATCTTTATGAAATTTATAGGGTTTATTAATAATGTTAAGAGACATAGGTGATCAAATTTTGGTGCAGATCGGTTAGTTCGTCTGTATGTTTGACTTATGTTTGTCATAACGTTTGTTAACAGTACAACTCAAAAAGTTATGAACGGATCTTCAAAAAATTGAACAATCTTTTATTAATATCAAAAGGCACAAATGATTAGATTTTTGAGTTTATTCAAACAAAATTATCGTTTCAGAACCAATTCGAATTTTTTGCTACCGTTGCCTCACTTGGTGGAGGTATGCGCTCTCAGAGTGCTCTAGTTTCATATTGTTCCGTAGAACTAATCGTTCGTCACTTTGTGCCACACATGATCTACAGTCACATTATAGCATACCTGGTTTTTCTTCACTCTGTGCCATACCTAAGCTCGGTGCCCACTCAACGACCTTCGATCGTTGGCGCTAGCAGCACAGAACCAACTCTACTAATGCTTTTGCATCGCCGCGCACGGCTTCATCTTTCGTAATACACATTTAACTGTGCAATGCTGAAATTTCAACTCTCGCTCGTAATTATTAAAACACCGATGAGTAGTTATTGGTTATTGAAAGGTGCATGAATTTATTGATTATTTCGTGTGCTCCATCCTGCATGGAGATGAGAGTGACCGAGTTCAATCTTCATACGAACAATGAAGAGGTTGTTTGAATGAGCACCAATTGCATCGAAGCCATATTCAGGGCAATTCAAACTTGCTGTAAAGTTTGAAATGAAAAGAAAAGTTGTATCATTGGCGTTAGAGGTTTTGTAGCATTGCAGGATAGTACATCCTTCAAAGTTTCAAGAATATTGGTCTAATCTGATTCTGTAGACCTTTATTCATTTAGGGTTGCATTCTGTAGAACATAAACTGCTATTTTATTTCCTTTCACTCTCCCTAAATCCATCTTTTGGAGAGCTTTAGTGCTGAAGATGCCGACGCTGATATTTAAAAAACGAAGCTGCGATTCAAAACAAGGTTCTGGTGCAGCTGGATAAATGAACTTCTCCGTATTCTGTATTCCCGTATGGCAGGGAAGTGCAGTCGGTACTTCGAGACTTTTTAATGCAGGCCGAACATTTAGTTCCCGTAAAGACCGTACGCGATAACACATTTAATTACGCGATTGTTTTAAATGTGAAAAAATTTGGCTCTGGTATCTCGCTGTGGAAGGACATGGATACGTTCATTGTTCATGTAAAGTTTTCACTATTCTTTCTTTTATTCGTGAGGAAATGATACCCAAATTACTCAGTAGAAAAGAACGTCAGAAAAATAGTGGTATAGCGGCATACATGTCTGTAATATCACTTTACGATAGTCTGCACAGGAACTCCGCACGAGTTTTCTTAATGTTCGAAGAAAATTTACAAGGCAAAACGTAATATTCTTATGTCGCCCAAATTTTATTTGGCGATCGTTTTTACCGCTTGTGACCAGTTACCATGTGTATTATGCAACTCACAGTTACTTTGTGTTATATTTATGAAAGGTTACTGATATTAAAATAAGTCATAATTTTAGCGGAAGTTTTGGCCGTTGTCGAAAAAAATCACAGCTTGTGAAGCGCTGTCGTTTTTGACCAGGTGAAGAAAAATGCCAGTATTGATGGAGATTTTGAAGTCCGTATGCAGAGCCAGGATTGAAACGTGAAGAGAAGTCAGCGTAAACATCCGGGAGCAATCACTCGACGAGTGAAGTGGCTGGTCTGCTAGGAATTTCGCAGACCTGCGCAATCGATTCACTGCAGGAAGATTGGCAGCCACGTAAAGCCCATTGCAGACGACAGTCTTTTGCCCTGTTTTTCACTTCACAGCTTTCTAATGCACTGATGTAGCTGGTTATGCAACAAAAAAGTGCAGTATTTTCTGAGTTATTATTTATTAAAAGCTTGAAACTACATCACAAACTGTTCTAGCTACGCTTGCTAAGTCAGCTGACATAAAGGCGGAACATTTTTGCAAATAGTTTGGTAGACACCAAGCTGAGCTTGCATGGATGCAGCGATATATTCGAACCCTCTAAAGCGAAAATATAGGATAAAATACTAGCGTGCGCAGCAGGCCTAAGAATGACAATGTCCAATGAATTTAAAGCTCAGAAGTTTGCAGGCGGCAGAACGCACAAAAAGTCAATGAAATTAGAGTGAATGAACGCAAGAATTAAGTAGCATGTGTATTGTGAACAGTTATGTTAATGGAGAATTTAGAGCTTGGGATAGCTACACTGTTCCATGGGAGAACTTTAATGAATTAATATTGCAGGAAACTTGAATTTTGACAATATTTTTAAAGTGTATAGGTACCTGAAAAATATTGAAGACTTTACAAAAATCTGGTCGGTACAGTAAATACTTGACTGCATTGCACCTTTTCGCTCATGGACTGGAATCGTTTTTGCTGGTACAGCAATGGCTAATTAAGCTTGCTCCAATATATGAATATTATCTAAAACGTCAAAGCAGAGCGTTACTGGTGCCACATTTGATCGTGTTGCACGTGTTGGAAGTAGTTCGATCACGCTTGAGACTGTTGATAATTCTACTGCCTAATTCTAAGCCTAAGGTGAGTTTCGGAAGTCTTAGAAGAAATTGGTGGGTTAGTACCAGACGTACAGCTAGTCACACCTTATGCTACACCTAAGACATTACTGCATTAGGCATATTAGCCCTCCAATTGATTTTGGGGGACTGCCTGAAATATGACGAAACGAAACACTGAACTTGTCTGAGGTTCGGGACAAGTCAAGCTTAGCTAACTCAGCTTTGCGTCAACAATCAATGGCGCCCGAGCCTTAGGTACAATATTGCGTTCTTCAAGACTTGGAGAATTTTGCGCAGTATGCAATTTTTCAAATCGGCTCAGCGAATTACGAACGATACCCTCATTATATAACCTCTATTTCCAGCGGACTTGAATCCGATCGAAGTTGTGTTGTTGATCTACTATTTTTTTATCACAATGGAATGCATTACTCTTTGAATAGCAACCTATACTTATCCTGCTATTCAAACTTACGGTATACTGACATATATTTCAGCGAGTTTATTGCCCTACACTTTTTTTTTTACTTTACCAGATACGATTATATTTAATGTATATCTGTTTCTCACATTTAGATTAGATTAGATGGGCGGCAGTAGACGAACCAAAAGGCCCATTCCCAAACAGACACCGGAGCTTACGCCCCGGCCCTCTATGAGCTATTGCCATTATGTTAGTAGGATATAGAGGACTGGAGAAAAGAGAAAAAAAAGGAAGAAGAATCCCTGCCAAAGAGACGATCATGAATGCACGCAAGCACGATCAATAGCCGCTGAAAGACGGAGCTTGGAGATGTCAAACTGTATAGTTGGAGCGGAAGAGAGAAGGAGACCGATTAAGGTGGCCTCAGAAGCTTTGGCCGTAAAGAGCTTGCGACTCCTAGAGGAGGAGTTCTTAGCTGTGGAGAATGTCTCTCCCAATGTATCTCAAGACGATTTTTAAAGGCGTTGACTGACTCCGCACAAACAACATCGGAAGGGAGTCTATTCCAAATGCTGACTATGAAATACGGAAAAAAACTGCTGACTTAAGGTTGTTCTTCGAGCTTTATGCTTGAGTTTGTGACCGTTGTTTCTCAGGCGATCATTTTGAGGTCTCT
>LQNS02277603.1:6692168-6712677 GCA_001587735.2 Parhyale hawaiensis | reverse complement strand
GAACGAGACTACTACAGTCTCAAGAAGGCAGACGTGCTATAAATGGAGAGAGATGAAGCGCCTATTCGGCGCAGTGTCAAGAAAGACTTGAAGCAGAAAGATTACGGAGGGGAATAAAAGTTGCAAATAAGCGTGAGCGGGAAAATGTTGAAACTGTAAGTAAGAGAAGAGGACAAACATATCGCTTATTGCGTGAATTTCTTCACTCACAGGTCCACTAGTCTAATAAGAAAGCCCACTTAAGCATTGAGGTAACACCTAATTCTTACAGTATATATGATTGGTCACTTGGAAACGATTAGGCAGTGAGACAGACTAGATTGACAGCGGAATAGGAATAAGTCACATATGTATATAGGGACGAAGGTCACAGCTTAGCTAGCCCGAAGAAGCCGAAAAATGTCACCATCATTCACTTTCATATGAGAGTATCCCTTAGCTGCCCTTACTAAGTTACAATACGACAATCTTATAATCAGTGAAAGTGATATTTTCGTAGTAAGAGAAAATAACTTTGACCCAATGCTAGTGGGAGGTTCCATCAGGATACTGCACCTTATCACAGTGCGGTAAAAGTCCGTCTACAACTGATGGCAGCAATGTGATCGATGTTCTTTATCCGCTGTTCATTCCGGAATTGGCATCGTACATCTTTCTAACCCCGGAAATGAGACTGAGCAATAACGTCGCTGGAAGTGGATGCTCTCCAATGTGAGGGGCAGAATATGCTTGACTGGCAGGTCTTTATTAAGTATGTTTCCAAAATGCTAAAACGCTTCAACTGGGAATCGATGTACAACGAGACATCTTCACAGGATAGGGTAGCAGTTTAGCAGTGGCTAAGTTATGTGCTCTGAGATGTTGTTAACAATAAAAAATCACGATATTTGTTTTTACTGTAAATCTGTACTGCTTTGGTCGAGGATTATTTTCTTCGCAAATATTATGCACCTTTTATTACAAATTCACAGCTATTAATTTTCTATGAACGATATAAATGAAATTATTCTCGGAGGATGTTTAAATGTTTCATTTTCGCGGAACTGACTTGAAAAAGAATATTTTAGAGAATGTTCTATTAACATATCCCGCTTAAGTGCATTAAAATGTTGAAGGTTAAAGACAGGTAAGGCAGAAAATTTCGTTGAAGAACCTGAAAGTGAAAACGACAATAGCTTGGATAAAAGAGGACATTCTGAGGACCTGAATGCTCCTAGTAGTGGTCGCTGGAAGACAGGAACGTCGCTCGAACGACCTGTCGGCAGCAGGCCCCAACTTCTGGAGCTGGAATCCTTTCATGGTTCCTCTTGCCACGAATCCAGCCAGGGCTGAACAAGCGGACTATTATGCAGGTGTTCTCACAAAAATTGCATAATGTACTTCGCTTGTGCAAGCAGACACTGACAGCACCTTCACGGCGTTAAATTCTCCATGCATTTTCAGAGTTTATTTTTTTGCGACACATTCAAGAAGCTTCGTTACCAAAATGTAACAATCCAGAGACTCTGTACAGTGTACCGTCTTTTTAAAGGAAGAAAAGACTGAATGTGTAATGCTAACCCTCTCAATTTGAACTGCAGCAAGTAATTTTAAATATAATTCGTATTTACGAAGAAGCTTTATAAAGCGTAAGTAATAAGTAAAGTAACATTATCTTCAAGAGACTATACGGGTAGTTCTGATTGAATTAAAAATTATTACTATAGGTGTATAATGTCGTTATGAGTCACCAGCTGCAGGAGTGAGTCTTCCAGTCGAGCTTTCAGTACCTATAGACTTCACTTTTAGCTGTAATAATTTTCATTGATTTCAATTTGGAACTCTTGAATGGACTTAAAAAAACCAGTAAAATAAGAAAGCTATAATGGCACGTAGAGAGCAGCAAAAAGGAAGAGCTGATACGCGAACAAATTTAAACAAAGTACCGATCAAGGAAAATCAAAATGCGTTTGATGGTCATTATTATGTTTTATCAACCATGTACTAAGTTATAAACGTTTGTTTGTACCGTGATGTAAGTAGCCCTTTGGATTTCTTTGCGTATCACATCTTTCTCGTTTATGACTTTTCCATGCCAATACATTTATTTTTTGATCCCTCGTTTGGTTGTAAAATTTAATTTAGAAAATTACTAAAGAGTTACAAATCTACACCGGTATAGAACCTTTAGCTTCAAGAGTGTATAACTTTTTAATAAAACTGCGATGTCACACACGCCCATTCGTTGAAAATTAGGGGTAAGGGTAAGAGATGGATAATTTTGGCCTGTTTATCCTTTAATACCCCCGGAAAAAACATTCCGTAATTACTATTAAATTATTGAAGTTCATTGGAGAAGTGAGACATATGTCACTTCGTGGTGCTGTCGAATATTGCATGTAGATTACAGCAGCGCGGTAGACTTATCATAAGATGAACTCTACTTTCGACAATTCGCACATATTATTTTACAAGAGGTCACACCGAGCTACATATTCTCATTACACGACAGCATAAGTAGTTAACAAGTCAAAATTTTTAAGACATGGCCATCCATTCAAAAATGCAATCCTGATGTTAGCTTCAAAATCGTTTTTGTCTTGGCGTATCAAACCCAACTTGGCTTCCAGTTGGGGAACGTGTGCCACTATTACTTTACAAGCATCAAACATCAAAGACTTTGATGATAAAGGCACTTTCTAAACTTAAGAATGTTTATTAACGACATTTGAAGACTATGCAAAAAATGGTGATGGATGCTTATAAATGACATATATAGCCTACAGGGGGTTGGAAAATTCAGTGCAAATATCTTAATCACAACTAAAGTCATCAAATAGCGATACCCTGTGGGTTAAGTTTTTTTTTTGGCAAAATTCAGTTTTATTTTTAAGATGCGGCGTTTTAATCTGTATTCCGAAAAAAAAATGTCGCTGTAAAAAATTCAGTTTTTGAATGATTTTGATGAAAATTGGTATCAAAGTAATGCTCTATACGCTCATGTTATCAAAATTTGAAAAAAAGTGTAAAATAACTGAGAAAATGACGTTCAAATTCAAAATGAGCTACACAAGTTTGTAGTCACACTTGTGAAAAAAGAGAAACCTACGATGAAAGCCTATTTCAAGACATTTCAGTTGATGCAATGTATGGCAAAAAATAATCAGATTAAGTCCATTTGCCAGGAGGAAAACTGATATTAGTTCACCAGTATTGACGCGCACCCGCATGTTGCCTTGTCACTGCACCAGATAGGCATGGCTATACGAACGTCAGTGTTGCGGTTAGTGGGTTTTACGTTGCATAACTGGGCAGTTGGCAGTATTACTCATAGTAAATTGGTGTTACTCTTAACGCAATGAAGTTCATAAACGAAATAATAAACAACCAATCGCCTAGTGAAAAAAAAAACTTTCCTTGAAGCAAATTATTTGTTGCGGTCTGTAAACTTTAAAAGCTTAAATTTTATCTTGTGAAATTACACTCACTGTTTCTTTCTAGAAACTTTTTGTCATATCTTCATTTACTGACAAACACTAATTTCTATTGAATATTGGCGACAAGGTTGCAAATGCAATGAACCTTATGAGGGCTTTAAAGCCGTAAATACTCAATCAAGAGACGAAATAAGAGAACAGGTACTTAGACAATATTTGACCTGAGGTTTTCTAATCATTTGATTATGATATACAAATATAATGTATGTAAAATTCCCATACTTAATAACTCTAAATAGTACAACTTGTGTTTTATCCAAAAATCCTCCTCAAACGTAGTAACACCCACTTACAGCAGCATTCACGTTCGTCCAGCATGCCTAACTGGTGCAGTTGACAGGGCAAAATGCGTGTGCGCGTCAATATTGGTGAACTTATATCAGTTTTCCTCCTGGCAAATGCATTTAATCTGATTATTTTTGTCATGCAATGCATCATCTGAAAGGTCTTAAAATAGGCTTTCATTGTAGGTTTCTCGTTTTTCACGAGTGTGACTATTAATTTGTGTAACATATTTTGAATTTGAATGTGATTTACCCAGTTATTTTACATTTTTTCAAATTTTGACATGGGCTCATAGAGCATTAAAAGATTTACTTTGATACAATTTTCATCAAAATCGGTTAAAAATTGAATTTTTTACAGCGAAAATTGTTTTTCGGAATAAAAAATAAAAACTAGGTAACTTTTTAAAAAACTGAATTTTACAAAAAAAAAAAAAAAAATTACACCGCAGGGTACGGCTACAGTATGATGACTTAACTTGTGGTTAAAATATTTGTGCTGAATTTTTCAACACCCTGTATATATATATATAGTGTTCTTACTGATTCCTGTTTTGTTGGCTCACTTGGAGCTAGAGCTAAGTTTCTATAAGTTAGTAACCAGTAACGGCGTGTTCACACCAGTCATAAAACCTCGTACGCAATACACCAGCTTTCGATTATTTAGTTGTGGATCTGTTAACATAGCTAAGCGTCTATGAATCATATTGTTTAAAGGTTAGCCGTCACGTACGCTGGCTAAGTAAGGGCCCGTGCTGAAGTTTAGCAATACTTTCAAGTTGAAGCTCATAATAACTGTTAGCTGTGTACTGTTCTGCTGGTTTTTAGTTAACGTTCACAGCAACGCATGAAGCCGCTGCGTGCTTCCGATGGGGACTAGAAAATGGTCGTATCCTTTCTAGTTGAGGAGTCACAGCTTTGCTCGGAGCCACAGCTCATGCGCCAAAAACAATTAATTGAATGAAGTAAATTCATCCAATCGTTAAGAGCTAGAAACCCTATAAAAACACAAAGTCCTGGTGATTCTTTCTTCATTAAAACGCGAGGAGCAAAGCAGTCACGTACATAAATGTAAGAATCACCGAAAATTCAAGCGCCCAAGGAAAACCACACTAAGGTCAAGCTTCGCTGGCCACAAGAGTTACTGTTACGAGAGAGAGCATTGCATCCAGAGGCAAATTTTGTCGACCGTAACGACTACCAGGAGGATTGTCTGACAGCCGAGGAGAGCGTCAGAGTCACTAGCTCCGCTCACAGCTGCACTACAATTGTGTTAACGGCGAGGATGAGGTCGCCCTAAGGCTCGAAATGGCCTGGCTGCTGGTGAGAGAGATAGCGAGGGCCTCAGCAGCAAGAGAGGAGCGGAATGCGTCCTGACAGTCTGAACTGAATTATCTTGAGTACTAATGCCCTCTGCATCGCAATTGAACCAAAAAGTTTCATGAAAATACAGAATTTAGACTAAATCTTATATTCCTGCCATTGTACGCACTCAAAATTGCACTGTACTTGTTTGTGCAAGCAATTGTTTGCCTGAGACAGTGAAACACTGATCCTCCTCCGTTGGCAGTGAGTATTCCGTATCTATCGGTAACGAAACAACATACTATAGTTACACGACAGTGAGATCCTGTCGGACCTGTATGGTGTACGGCGCGCCTGAACAGGCTTCTTAATGCATAAGAGAATGTCTATAAAATTTTGGAGTACCCTTCACATTATGTAGGACCACATAATGTAATCAAATTAATCCTGTTTTATAGAGTATGGTCAACTTCAAGATGCGTTGGGCGGTTTTTAGGCAGGTGGGACATTTGGCTATGCATGGTCTCTCATATGGATTGTTTCTTATAATGAAATCAATACAATGCAACTCATATCATGTGGCTTCCTGTACGTGGTGCTTATAATTCTCTGCATGAACATAACGAAAACGATCATGAGATTACGAGGAGGTCCTCCCTCAGAGTTTGCACATTAGCAGCGGCGCTTAAAACGAACGACTCTCCTCCCAGCTGGGTGCAGTCCGGAAATGGAGGAATGAAAAGGCTCCATCGCGCTCTTCTGTCTGTCCTCAATGGCGCTGTTGGGACACTGCATTAGAGCGATGAAAACTTTACAATCGCGACAACGCCATCGTGTTTCGATTGCAGTGAGGCTATGCAAGGTCATTCTCGGTTTTACTGGCTTCAATATACGTTTCTTATTGTTTGTCAATAAGAGGGAGGTGTTAGGCTGCGGTGTCCCATATGAAGGTGAGAATGTAAAAATGTTGGCCTCGGTACTGAGAGATTGAAACAAAGATTAAGTCAGAGTGGCTCGCTGAACAGTTGTATTGAGTTTGTGATTTTGGCCCTTGCTGAGTTATGGTGTATAAGTGCAAAGTTCCAAAATGTATTAATTCTTCGAGAACGGCAACATAAAATAAAAAAGAATATGAAAGCTATTTAAAGAAAAAGTTGCGTAATGTATGTTCATTGCTTAGTTCTACACTTCACATACACAAATATAAAACAAAAATTCAGGTATGGGAAAGCACTGAAATTAGTTTAAAAAATTTGTATGTAATTACTGCGCAGGGAAAGTAATATGGAGTCATTAACAATGTTAAAGGCGAATATTGTATAACATTCGTTAATAGGTCATGCAATATATACCTACACTGATTCGTATAATTACATTGACGGTCAAAATCACTTAAGAAATTTAATATTCAGTCCTCCAAAAAGCAGAAGAAATAACCCAGTAGTTCCCACACTTCAGGTTATAATTAACCTCGAAAGTGATCATGACATGGAGGGTCCAAGATTTTCAATCAATTTTAAAAATTATATTTAGGGATTTTTGCTGGCACGTTTGTATATATTTTTTGTCGTGCGAGTATTTTTCCTCCTACTGCTTGATGTTTTTGTTAATAAACATCTTCTGTTCGTTGTTATCGCTTCTTTGCTGTGATTAATCTTTAAAATGTATCTGCGTTATTGGAAACAGGTGCATTGTCCAAGGGCTTATGAAGATGGTGTTCATGGTACGTTTGGTACTACTAAAACGGGCCACCTACAGGAAAAATTTTGAAACTGGGGAGTTAATCCAAATGTACGCAGGAAGTAAAAAATAACTTGGACGTGCTCAGCAATGCGGGAGCTGTGGAGGTTTCGTAGAAGAGGGAGCGAGAGCCGTGGAGGTCAATGTTCTTCCGTGGCTGAAATTTGGGCCTGGCTGGGTGAAGCTGCTTCTTTAGCCCGCTGCAGTCTGCAGACGATAGACTTTTGTCACGTGTTTTCACTTAACCGCGTTCGAGTATATCGTACTGTGATGGCGAACACGACTTTGTGTCCACCAAAAGTTTCGATAAAATGTTTACCGGCATATTAGCAGGCTTAGAAAGTGTCACTATTGCAGTGTCTTGTGTCTTTTCAAATTTCTACCGAATGTCGTCCCAGAAAGCAGTGCTCTTTTTCATTCTTTACACAGACACGGCAGTTAGCGCATTCTAACGCTGTGAAGTGAAAACACAGGACAAATACGATCGTCTGCAACGGGCTTTATGCTGGGGACACACTAGGCATTCACCAAGACAACTTGATGTATGGTATCGAGACTCGGACGTCATTTATGCCCCGGTATCTATGCTTTCCATACTAAATGTATATTGAAATAGCACGCGAACTGCTCATCCCAAAGAGCTTCGATAGAGAGGAGGGAGCCAGAAGCCTCGTTCGTGAAGCTCAAGAGTCGCTTATGGCTGCAGTCAGTCACCATATGCACCAATCGCATATCAGTACATCGGTTTGTCTGTTGCTCCCTCGTAAAACTCGCTGCTCCCCAGTTAGTTACACCAATGAGATTCATGAGGGCGTGTCACAGCCACAAACGATCTGGTTGACTCGCTGGCGAATCTGTAAATGGGCCGCAGGGCTCCTTCATCCTCTATTGAAGCTCCGTGGCTCACCCAAGGAGGTTTAATAGAACGAGGGAACCAGGAGCCTCGTCTGTGAAGCTCAAGCTGACTGTGTGGCTGCTGCCAGTCGCCGTATGCACCAATCGCATATTATTGCGTCAGTTTGTTTGTTACTCCCCCGCAAAACTCTCTGCTCCTGCGTCACTTTCAGCAATGAAATTAATGTGTGTTCGTTCGTTACAGTTGCTGGGCGCCAGAGCTATTCTCTTTCGTGAATGCGTCACTACCACCCTACCACCCTACCAGTTTCGGTAGGGGAGTTCTACTTCTACTGCACAGCGCCAAGGACGTTTAGCATTTGAGTCGCTACAGCACTACGTACTCCGGCTACAGTTACTACGGCGCTGCTACGGTGTATGAGACGGAGCCTCCCAGCGAAATCTGTCACAATGGTCTGATTGTTGAAGAACTTCAGGAAGAGTTTTAGGACGCAGTTGCCTTCTTTCTGCAAAGTCTGCAGCTTTACAGCAGGAGTTGCTTTCTATTTTAAAGATTTACAACCTGGAGCGTCTGCTCTGCTGGTCCAGATCGACCTGAACGCCGGTTGTCAGCATCCTTTTACTGTATTGAACTCAGTCGGATTGATGGTGGAGGACAGAATGTTCAGCTTTAGGGCAATTGCCTCTGGCTTTTACTACCTCCAGACCCTCCAACAAAAGGAGCTCTCTGGAGATCACTCAACCGTCGCCGGGTTGAGACTGCACGGTAGACCTTTTGTTTCCCACAGTATGTATATCACTGCGTGCTGGCCAGCTATAAAACTCAGCGTTGTGCATTCGCAATTTCAGAACATACAAAATTTCATGACTTTAAATGAGCTTATTCACTAAATCTGTTGGAGCGAGGCGTGTTTGTACCGTCAAACATGTCAGTTAAAATAAAAGAACTACAGTGGGGGAGTTAAATATTCGCATGCAGAAAATATTTATTATATTTACGCGAAGTGTTTTGCCTGAACACAATCAGAATAAATTTATTGTATAAAATTGCCTACTGCGAAAATATAGCTATGAAAATAAATGATATCTAATGGTTAAGGAAATATCATAATATCTTAATTTTCAAGGGTAAAATATATTTGTACAGCAGAAAAAATATGTTACCACCATTCAGTATGTAACAGCTCTTATAAACTTCAGCAGCAAGCAATCATTTCCTCTAGTCTTTAATTATCGATTGACATAGTCCATTCTCTCTAGTAAAATGCCTTCATATTTGTAATGTTTGTCGGACAGCTTTCTCGGATTTTAGTCTTCAAATGTCGCCACAAGTATTTAATTGGCTTCTATTCAGGGAACTGACGCGGCCACTGTAAGATGTCTAAGTTGTTATCCGCAAGTCACTTCTTCGTAGACCCAGCCATGGCTGAACATGGACCCAGCCGTATGCTTGCGATCCATCCAATCAGGTGGCAGCCCAATGCTCCCTGCAGAGGGCGCTAAAACTTCACGTAGGATTTATCGATATTTTTCCGTATTCAGTTTACCGTTTGTTGTTGACAGTTTACCAAACACTGCTCGCCGAAAAGCAAGCCCCAAAGCAGGATACTACAGTATACCGCACCAAATCTGACAGTTGATACTGTGGCACGCACCGTACGCTTCACCGTCATCCTTCAAACATAATCCCGAAAATTACTACTGAATAACTCAATCTTAGTTTCATTTGTCCTTAAAACTCTTTTCCAGTAAAAACTTAGCTCATCTCTGCGCTATCTTGCGAATTTTAGCTTCGCATATCCGTGTCGTTTCAAAAGGAGTGGTGTCTTCCTTCCTTGGTCTGCAGAACTTGATTAAGACTGTCTCTGTGTAGTTCATTACCTACTTATTGTTCGCTTAGTTACGAAAATTTCTGATAAACGTAAATCATTCTGAAAATCTTCCCGAGTGGCTATTGGATTTTATTGATCTGTCGTCCTAACTTTTTCTATATCTTGGAGAGATCTTCTTTTGAGGACCTGGACTGCATTGGTTCTAACAGTGTCTGATAATCACGTCTTTTATGTCTTCTTATGAATGAAATAACTGCAGTAAATGGGATGCTCTGGTCACTGAAAACCTTTCTGTAACTTTCTCCAACATTCCACAGCTTAATTAATTAACAACCAGCTCTTTTTGTGCGTTATAATCAATTCCTTACGTCCAGCCATGCTTAGAACCGCTCTCTGTCATGCAGTAGCCATTGCAGAACGTCCGGGTTTTCATCTAAAGGTTGACTAGTATTATTAAGAATGCTCTAGAGCACTCTAGAAAATTCTACTCTAAAGCTTAACTAATATCTACCGCTGTATAAAGTGAAATTATTACTGCACGAATACTTTTTCATCCCCACCAACTGAAAATGTATCTTTTTCAATAAATCAATGCTGATCTTGTTATCATTAGCAGTTTCTGATTATACGCCCAAAATACAGGTATAATTTTTCTGTTTGAGTTTTTCATTTGCTACAAATGTGATTAAGAAGCAATTGCTTGGTTACGAAGAGTAGCTATTTTTCAAATTTAGAAAAGATTCTTGGGCAGCCGTGCACTACCTATCTAGTGTATGCTTCAAACCTGGTCTACCGTGTCATGATTTGATTTGGCAGTGTGAGAGCTTATACATCAAATTTGTCTGTTATGAAAACGAATGGAATTTCGCCTGCCATGGTCTCCACGCAACTTGGTCAGGTGTAGGCTAGAATCTCTAAACCGGCCCAATTTTTCTTCTTGTATTTCTTTTATAGAACAATGAGAACTTGAATAAAGTTGTCCCTAGAATAGGAACTGTCCTATTTATATGCATGCAATTCATGATGTAAGTTAGTAAAGAATACAAACTGGCGAAAATTAGTTCATCTTGTTAGAATAGCGAGGACTTGGTCGAACTAAGTTATTTGGACTGGCTATCAGCAGGACGCGTAAAGCGAAATATGCGGCGTACTCGACTGAGCAGAGAAGTTATGCTTTCGAGGCTTGACTTGTCTGAAATTTCAGACAGAAGTTTTGCTTTGCAGCTTTGACCACGGGCTGCAAGTACTATAGAAGCAACCGGAGTGCGTTGAGCGTTCCATTTTCAGGGGTAAGATTGAGTATCTGGAGGACGCTAGGATAATCGATTGAGCGTCTGTGCCTGAAATTCAGTTGAACAGGTCGAAGTCAGGGCATCTCCTGACGTTTTGGACCAATCAACCCTCGATGGCTTAACGCTTAACTTCGATAACCAATCGAACATGCTCTTAGCGTCAAAAGGCAGGCGGTAATGGCACAATCGAAGCATGGACAGATCATCAGATCGAGTTCGTCGCCTCGCAAAGGCTGCATACCAGCCACGTGATTCAACTGTGGTGAGATTACACATTGCCGCTTTCTGTCCACATCACTGAACTTGTTTGAAACCGCGGCTCAGAAATAAATTAGATCGTGAGACAAAGCGCGTAAGGTACTCTCCAGTGCAGTGTACTTAATTCGAGCATGCTGAATAGAGGTCCGGTGTTTTCAATGATATATACTGCCGTCGCCAGTGAGATCACGAGTGTATTCTAGTACCTAGCTCGGTAGGTAGTCTTACAACCACTGTATTCATTTGTTTATTGCTTCATCAGCTGAAGGGCATGCCTGCTTCCCACAATATATGACAGGTATCTTAAGTGAATCTGTATCTGTTGTGATAGTGGCAGCCCAGTGACGTGCGTTTGTACCCAAAACTGTACCTTCGGCACAATTAACGCTATTCTTATGAGAAGTAAAGGTTGTTTTATGTGTTAATGGGTTGAATCTGCCTGATGCTGGGGCACAACCGCTGTGCACTGGTATCCGTAGGTACTGGGTTTGAATGTTGATCGACCTGCATGTTGAAAGTCAAGGTACTCAATTATTTTTAGCTAGAACACCTGACTACAGACTGCAGCATTAATATCTCAATTTTTGTTCATATAATGTAATTAAATCCTTATAAAAAATTTGTCACGTTGCAGCGTAGCAGTTGAAATGTGAAAAATTTTCATAGTCGACTGACAAGCAGGATTAAGATAAGATATGCAAACTGTCAGGAAGCCCTAGATCAATCAAATATGGACACAGGATCACAGGGCATTACAACGGTGAGCAGGGAAAACTTATGTGGTGGGGATGTGATTGAACATAGTAGAATTTGGAAAAGAACAGGGAAAGGAAATAACTTTCAGTTAAGGTGTACGATGTGAAATTTATCAGAGCTGTTTATGAGTAGTTAGCTTTCACAGAAAAGTGAAAACATCAGCGAAAATGCTCTCGGAGAGAATGGTACCATTTGGTTGCAGGGCTTTTATTGGTATTAAAAATGTACGGCCATATACGGTATTTGGTAATCGAAAATTTTTTAGTTTGAGAAAACTGGTAAATGATGGAAGTTTCTGTAACACCATTAAATATCAGGTGAAATTTTCGACAGTTTGAAGCAACGTTATAACCTCTGCAAGGAGGTTATGTTTCGTGAAGTTTGTCTTTTCTTTTTGTCTATTATCAAGATACTCTTAAAGTTTTGGACAGACCCATACGGAATTTATAGAGATATGTTAGGAGGAGCCGATGATTAGCTTTAAGTGAAGATCCTTTTAACTGTTTGTTTGTTTTTTGGTAGCATTACTCAAAAAGTTATGAATGGATCTATATGAAATTTGCACGAATTGGTCGGAACGTTACGAGGGGTAATTGACAAAATTTTCGTGATGATCTATTCGTATGTTCGTCTGCTTGAATCGGTTTGTATTTACAGAGGCGGAGGAGCAGGGGAGGGCACCCCCCCCCTCCCAATAATTTTATTGGGTGGGCCTGGCCCACGAAATAATAATAGCTAACTTGACATTATAATTTTCTAATACTGCTATTTTCCTTGAAATTTCTTACACTAGCTCTACAAAAATATAAATAAAAATGCGTGTGTGAACCATTTCAGAGTGGATCATACACTTGATATTTATGAGCACTGTTCGTTGTTCTACAGTATGTTCAGGTCCGGATTTATGCTAAGGGAGGCCTGCTGCCAGTTGAGGTGGAGTTATCCCTTAACAAACAGGGCCTGGGGGTAAATTAAGCTGAGGTCCCTTTACAAAAGGAAGCTCAGGGTAATTAGGGTGTGCCCAGAGAAATTTAAGCTGGACCCCTTGACCAATGGAGGTTCACTGCAAGTTAAGCTGGGGCCCACTTTACCAAAGGAGGCTCGTGGCAAGTTCAGATGGGGGCCCTCAGATCCATCAAGGTACATAGCACGGTAGTTGAGGTATGAAATATGCACATACCACATTTTTATGTGCAGTACCTCTTCTTCTAAAGCAGCCCCTCCTCAACACTGGCCAAGGGCAACCAATGCCCTCACCTAAATCCGGCCCTGCTAACATATTCGCGCCTGATGAATGGTTTCACGAAGTTTATGCAAAATGGCAGGCAACTGACCTTTACATTGTTGGAAACTCATCTGCAAGTTATTTTCAATCCACTTGCTGCTCTTAGCAACGCAAGAAACTAAAGGCGAAAAAGTGATTTGAAACGAAGGTACAGACACTTTCCCTCGCTAATTTGCTCAGCCTTTATTATTACAGGTCCAATTTTTGATGATTTTTATGCCAAAACGCCACTCTTATTGTTTTCTTCTTCTGTATGTCACTCACTCACTTATCTTCAAACTTGTTAAATTCTGCCGATGTTAAAACACTGTTTCAAATATTGCATCCTATAGGTTCATTTCTCACTCAATGACAAACAAGTTTTTGTTAGATAACCGTGTCCTGCTAACCTCAGGATAATGCAGTAGATGTTCATCTAAGACGTTATGGGTTGGTAGAGTGAAACCTCACTAAACAATATTTTTTGGAATTTCAGACGAGAGCATTGGTTTCATCACTCTGAATAGAGTACCGTACAAAGTGTTTAGCTCAACTCGATTAACCTAGAAACGGCAGAAACTCCAATACTGAAGTTTAAAATAAGTATTTTATTCCTTCTCCATCTAATTCAGGTATCAAACAATTTGTAACACTATGAACAAGGTAAAAGCAGCGCTTTTAAATATATGCATATTATTTCTGACAAGTTGAACTTAATGAGCTTAGCTTAGCGCTGTCACTCATTATTCCGGAAAAGATTTCTCATGCTGATTGGATGAAAAAAATACCCTAGATATATATTAAGCATATTTTTCGTTTTTCTCAAAATCTGGAATATTCCATTTTCTTTATTTTTTTCGCCAGAAAACTAACCTCATTCATCTCTATTTGTGTTGTGTATTTATTTAGCTATGAAATTCATGATAACTCTCTCAAGGTAAAATACGGATTATGATGCTGCTCCATCATGTTTTTCAAGTGAACTATAATATTTATAAATTCCTTCGGTACCGAATATTTGATTTATTTCTTTGCCAACTATCTGTATGTGCCCAGTCCTCATTATGCGTAATGTTTTCCAGAGTCGAGCTCATTAATTCAATAAATTTTAGTGTAACTTTTCCCTATCTTCCCTAGTTTTCAAAAAGAATTCTTAGGGGCCGAGGAGACGGTCTAGAAGGGGAAGTCGTGATGCTCCGAACTGCAGCGTGAACGTTGGTAACTTTCATGGTAAACTGCGAAAGCAACACCTTGCAGTATTTGTGTTATCGGCGGGTTGAAGCTGGCCAAATTTTTGGCGGTTCCCCTAATCCATCATCTATCTTTCATATCTCAACTAACTTAACGTCCCAGTGTCACCGTCGATCTGCTTAGGCGGCTAATTGTGTTTGCAGTGCCTTCTAATCTTTAGTATTTTTTTCTTTCTTAATTATTCACGTTTTTGCCATAATGGCAGTAGCTTATAGAGGACCCGAGCGTGAGGCCCGGCTGCTCTCTGAGCATGGGCCTGTTAGTCCGTCTGCAAGCAACTATCTAATCATTTGAATCTTTCATGTCTGACTCCATAGCGCTGACTAACCGTGCATCACTGCAGCTGTGCAAGCCTCTGAGCCCGATATAACGTTATTATTTGCAGCGTAAACCAGTGCACGCAGGGCTTGTAGCTAGAGTATGCAGTCAAGGAGACAAAAGGTACGTTCAAGTGGGACGAAATTATGCCTTCGAAGCTTAGCTTGTACGAAACTGTAGTCAGTTGTTTTGGCTTTTATACTCTAAGACACGTTGAAAATATGCACGCTTGGTCGTGTTGCTACGCGGATCTGGTAACTGTAACTATACGTGCGTGCATCGGTGTACGATGTAGCACTTACCAACTCTTGTAGATGGTGTAATTAGAAGACTCGTAGATGAAGATCGCTGCTACGCTGTACCCTCGACTACGGGTATATATCAGTTCGGTAGAGCTATAATGTAATGGTAATCCAGTATTACCATATATCGATAGATCTCAGTCAATGCAGGTTCGTACAAGATACTGGAGTTACTGGTGCTGACTCGATGTGGGTAATGAACGGGTTGTAAGCATCTTTAGTATCATGTTCCAAATGATGGTACAAGTGGTACTTTGGTAGATTTCTAGGTGTACAATATTGACGAGCTCTAGAGTGCGGCTCAAAGGCGACTATGTACACAGCGATAACCAAAGCTTCTTCAACAGAAGAAGATAAGAACTAATGTGCTGCAGGACACTAGGCGGCCCCGCTATGTATGTGTTTCCGTCAGCATCGGGAGACACGACGCGCACATCCTTCCGCCTATGGGTGAATTTGACTATGTAGTGAAATTGACTATGTAGTCAAATTATCTTTCGTAAGAGTTATTTCTGGATATTCGAGATCGAATGGCTCGTTTATTTGTTTGTCAGATCATAACTAAAAAAAATATTGACAGAGCTGCAAGAAAATTATAGGAGCTGTTATGAATGTTAAGAGCTACAAACGACCAACTTTTGGTGATTGGTCAAATAGACATCCTGGTTTCAAGACTAAATTTTTTTTTCATTAACAATGCCCTGTATAGGGAAGGTAGGCGCTCCGAGAATTCTTCTCTAGTTTGCGTAAATATAAACAGTACATATACTGTATACGGGCTTCTCCCCGCGTATGGGAAAAATGCCCAGGGAGAAAAAAGTCCTACTAGAAACCAGGACCCTGTAGAAAAAAGCCCCGCAGGAAAAAAATCAAACTATATAATAAACACTGTCGTGTGTTTATTTGTTTATATATTTGTATGTAGCTAACTTTCGTCTCACGTCCGTAACGAAATAGATAGGTGAAAAACAGACCAGGTTGCAGATTTTATAGCCAAGTTGCGTTTTCATGGGGATCGATTTAAGCTTTTCTTAGCGCGGTTAATGGTGATGGTGAAGGCTGATCCTTATCCCTTTATCTGAAGACACTTCTCGCTTGAAACACTTCTTGAAATCAGAACAATATGCATGCAGCTTCTGGAGTCCGATTTTGTAATTTTTTTTTTCTCTCAGGTCACGATGTTTAAATTCGGCAGATGGTCAACGAAGCGCTCTGGAGGTGACGAATTTTCACGGGCAGTAGAAAATTATTTCTTCTAGCTTACTGTTTTTCTTTTTTGACGAAGCAGTTTTCTCTTCAGAGGCCAAAATTTTCAGAACTTCAAATGAAGCAGATATTTGAGTTGGAAAGACGGTATCAACGGTATCATTGCTACGGAGCGCCTACATTGCATATAAGCTAACCTGACTTGCATTGCATTCAAGTTCATTGGCGTGTTGTACTCAAGATTTTACTTCTGCCTATCGATATAGAAGACATAAGGATGACAGCACGATCAAAGGATCAATGAAGAAAATTAAGAAGTAAGTCAGAGAAGATTCCGCACCAGCCTATTGGCATAACGCAAACATATCGATTATTGCGGGAATTTTTTCACGCATGGGTCACTAGTTAATAAATAACCGCCTGTCACTTAAATTGTATTTAATAACTGTACTCAGTTGTTTTGCGGTATATGATATTAAACTAAATTAAATTATGCAAAGTTTAGCTAGCCTGACCTAACATGTTCTAACTTGACCTAACTCAGCCTCTTCTAATCAAATTTAACCTAACATATTCTAATACAAGCTAATTTATTCTTACTTTCCGTAACTGAATCTGATCCAACCTACCCTTGTCTAACAAAACCTAACCTAATTTTGCCTGATATAATCAAACCTCTTGTCACATAACAAAAATAATTGTGTTGATTGAGTAACTTTAGTTATAGGCAGGCGAGGCTTTTTTCCAGCCGGGGCTTTTTGGTGGTGACTGTTCTCCACACGGTTTTTCCCTACAGGAATTTTTTCCAATACCTCCCACAGTCTAGTCCAGTGCAACATATTAAACGGTCCTGACGGAGGACATGAATGATGATTCTTCTGCATTGATATGGCTAGGATACCGAGCAGGAGGTCAGAAGCGTTACAGATAGAGCGGGTGTTACGGGACATGAGATCGTGTATCATCCTTTTGTTCAACAGGAGGCCAGACCTGAGGCGCCTGTACTCGGACAGATCATTGCCCTGAGCGTTGTCCTTCACTGGATGACCTCCCTTAGGATGAGCATGACGGTCATGTTATGCGGACCGTATTTGAAATTAGTACACTACAGATATGGTCGCATGAACGACGAGCGAGGTGCACAACGTTGCAGCATGTTGTGCGGGCGAGTGCATAACGTGGCCCCGGTATTATGGGCGAACGTTCTCTCTCTTGCGTCCTCCTTCGACTGGTAACCGCACCAGACATCAAGTTAGTCTACCTCCTACGAGTTCGATCAACACGCTTGAAACGTTGTGTCTACAGTAGATGACCTTGGTCTGATACTACATACATATAATGAGAAGTCATAAAAGTGCATGGGATGTAGAAATTGGCCTTCCAAGCGAGCTACTTGCCATATCTTAGCAGTTCAAATTTAAGTTAGATAAAACTTATATAGGTATCCACAGTCCATTGGAAGGTATTGGTATATCTAGTTACACAGCAGTGTAGCAATTAGCATTCATGTGTTTAGTAACTTTTTCGCTAATTGGCAACCCTGATGGTAGAAATAAGTTCATTTTGCTGCATGTTACCGTAAGGTGGGAAGAACTGCTCAGCTCAACTGCAGCTAAGAAGGCCCATCTCTTCTGATCATTTAAGTTGGCAGCAGCAGTGTCATAAGCAATGAAATATGACCATTGAAGGAGTATCATCTTCATTCTCATTCTTGATATGTATATACAGCGGGCAAAGAGCTTGCCACTGTCATATGAATATTAAATGCAAACTAATGATTCAAAGCAGGATAAATTATCAGGTGATGAAAAACAAACAGATCGAGAGGTGGCTCGATCGCTCGTTTGAGCTACTGTTGCCAGAGCAAATTTGAGCGTATTTTGCCGTCTTAATAATTCCCTTTCAATTTGCGTTCAGTGAAACGCCATTATAATGAAGTAAATGTTATATATATATATATATATATGCTCCTGCATATCTTTAGGCTCCAAAAGAACGTGATCGTCGAGCTTGAGGTTTTCTTGCGCTTGTTGTCTGGGTCCCGTACTTTAGCTGGCTGTAGAGGGACAAACAGGTCCAGTCCATGATAGGAGCAGGGACTCAGGCTGCAGTCCTCTACGAGCTGCTGCCAATATGTAAAAAAAAAAGAGGTGTGAGGAAACGCCTCTACGAGGGAGAGATTGTGCAAGTATGATTGATTACAGCAAATCCGATGTGGGCTCTGGAACGTTAGCTGTGATATGCAAGGCGATGGAACAAAGCGGTATATTAAAGCGATACAAACGCTTCAATAGCCACTGCGTTGTAGCGCAGAGGAGCAGAACAATTACACGTTGGCATCCTAAAAACCACGATATTGTTACCCTCTCGATCCGGATGCTTCCATAAATGAAAACCCGGGGTCAGTGCTCCGTCTGCCTTCATCTTCCTCTCTATATCCTGATCTAGTAATAAAAACAATAGAGGTAAGTTCTAAAGAATCACTTTAGTACAGCTACAGCAAGTAGCGGGTGAGCAGTGACGGTGGTAAAAGCACGGGTGAAGAACGTTTGTCGAAAATAACAAAAAAGCTGGAGGAATATGTCCGCCAAACATTGAGGTACCGTAGCACGAGCCCACAGTGTTGTGGGAATGTCAAGGTCACGCCTGTTAGACAGCTCTACTCAACATACTGTTGATTTGAATTTGATTAAACTCGGACGAAAGCTGCAAGTCTTGAAGTACACAAGCAAGTAAAACTATTTATTTTGCAAAAGATAGAAATGTATAGAAAAAAAACAACTAAAATATTGGCAGTATAATGTTGGCTGTTAAGGGGGCAAAGTTTTCGCAGCGGGTAACCGCAGACAGCTGCGCAAGTTTACCGAGCAGCTTCCGAGCTGCACTATCGTCATTCACGACGGATTTCTGTGCATGTTTGTATACGTAGATCGTGTGTGTGTGAGCGTCGTTCAAGTTTGTGCACCGGGCTGTATCGCTGATTAAGTTAGGTTAGATTAGGTAAGGCAAGGATAGGTTAGGTAAGGTTAGGTAAGGTTAGAAAGGTTAGGTTGGGTTAGGTTGTGTTAGGTTGGGTTAGGTTAGGTAAGGTTAGATTAGGTTAGAAGGTTTGATAAGGAGGTTAGGTTAGGTAAGGGTAGGTTTAGTTAGGCTAGATTAGGTTAGCCTAGGTAGTGTTTATTTTAGTTGTGGCGCGCGCAGCAAAGCTTACTTGAACACACAATCGTCGTGAAGGACGATAGTGCTTCCGGGCTCAGCCGTATTCGCACCCCTACAAATATAATTACTAGAGCCAAGGCATTGCTTGAAATAAGTGCATAATGCTTACTTTGCTTAAGTTGCTTGAAAGATGGTAAGATTTTGTAGAGCTTAAAATGCTTGTAAGCACCATCCAAATTTTTGCTAGCGCTTAAAAATTTTTGTTAGAGCTTAAAATTTTTTTGTTGGTGCTTAAAAATTTTTGTTAGTGCTTAAAAATGTTTCCTAGCGCTCAATTTGTTCCGGTAATTAGCCTATGTTTAAATTGTTCGGAGACCTTTTCTGATTTAGGGATTTGTCGTGTACTTACCTATTTATTGTGCGCAACAAGCCAACGAGAATAGCGCGTACACAAGGCGTCTTTTTGTGGCCATATTCGTGATCAGAATTACCGTGATTATGATCATCGTGATCACCGGATTTGTCATGCCTATTTTCAAAATTTGGATTCTGATCGTATTTACACAAAAGACGGTGGGGAATGGATTTTTAGAACTTTTTTCTATTTTGAAGTCAATGGATAAGTGAACTAGCAGTATTTAATGCATTTTCGACATGCACAGGCATAAAACTAAGAGCGTGGGCGCACGTACGCCAAACTTGTTTTGCAACGCAACTTAGTACCTATTCGATTGCGCTGCAGTGCCCTAGTCTTCTGCTCGGACTGAAAAGAATCTAATACTAAGAATGACCGTCGTGTGTTTATAAATATATATATTTATATGTTCGGTGTCACGTTCTTAACGAAATAGATAGGCGGATATTAGCCCAGGTTGGAGGCTCTGGTGCTCCTCTCAAGCTCCATTAAAGTGATAGGCAGAAAATAGGCCGGGTTGCAGAAGATGGCAACCGTATCTTAAGCAGGGACAGTTGAAATTCCAACAATGAAGACATCGCCGGCTTAGTCTGATTTGTACGAGTATTAGCTTCTCCATGCATCGAGTCTACGGCAAAGTATAGGGCGACCTTATGTCTGAATGCACTTCTTACATTGCCGAAGTTGAAATCGTGGCACTGAAGATATCTGAAGTTTCCGTTGGCACTCTCATGCTTCTTGATTCGTAGTTTCTTCCCACAGATGATTTCGTTGCATGAGCTATTCTTCCCACTTT
>LQNS02277603.1:6656599-6682033 GCA_001587735.2 Parhyale hawaiensis | reverse complement strand
GCAGATTTTCGCTCAGATTTGCTAATGAGATCTGTTCAGGTCCAGCAGCACGCTATATTCAGATAATATACATGCTAATGAGCCAATTAGAATTTCATATGACCCGTAATGCGATTTGGGGAAGCAGGACAGAAGCTCAATATGATTCGCAGCATGGGTTCTACTGTTGCTATGCATATTAAACTTATATTGAAGTTTTTCAGACTGAAAAGTGTTAATATGGCTACTCTGATGATTCATTTCCCTGCTGAATGACTTATAAATTCACGATGAGAGTTAAATTGATATTGTGCTTATCCTGTAATGTGGTGATCGATGATTACATTATTTTCATTTCCCTCGTCAATTAGAAATGCTTCATCTCTGACAAATGGAAAGTATTAATGCGTCCTTAATTAAAAATGCTAGATAACTGACAGTGAATGTATCAACAGTACCTTGTTGATTATAGCGTTATTTCACTCATGTTTTTGTAATGCCCTGCAACTGACAGCAGAACGAATGCGTTAGTGTGATTACTCTGAAAATTATAACTTCATTTCCCTGGTGACTTAATAATACAAATATGATTATCGCTGGCTGAACTAGCTGTGGACTCACTACGGGTGTCCCTTAGTTTGCCGGGTATACTACAGTATAGAGTTTCCCCTAACGTAGAGCCAGGCAAACACAGATGTCTCATCGGACCAAATTAGTGTACAATAATGGCAATTCATGATGGGAACGAACGAAGGAGCAGGCACAGGCTTCAAGGATATTATATGACAATAACGCTACTTATGTATCCCGATAATTCATCGCCTTTCATAGAAATAGCACTATTTAGAGCGCCGCATATACATTGGGTACATCATGAGAGAATGTGTTAAGAAGAATGATTTCGTATGTTTGGTGTTGTTATATACGCGTTTCACACGTACAACATATTAAACAAAGCCAGGGTGTACGAAAGGTCACAAGTGATAACGAGAGGCAAGTTTGCAGGAATTTCTACATTGAACCATAGGCTCGCATACTTGCCGGTCTCACAAACATGCAGATATTCTATAGCAGGGTTGTTTAAACTTCTTTCAACCAAGGACAACTTTTATAACAAAAAATGAGCTGAGGACCCCCTCACATGTATTGTCCCAGAAATAAATATATATTGAACGCACTGTTTCATAATATCAACAGTAATGGAAAGCTTAAATAAATACCTTAACTGAAAAGTGAGCACAACTATATCTTCAATTGGCAATTCTGATAATATCAATACATAAGACAACAATTAAACAATGTGTAAACCAAAAAAAAGTGTTCAAAAACATTCATGAAATTCCCTTGAACAATATGTCCAGAAATACCCTCTTCCTCATCCGTATCAGATGTCTTTTGTTCATTATTAATGTGAAGGCTGGGCCTACCTCCCAGTGCACAACTTCTCTATCCTGGGATGGATGGATGAGAGGCATAGTAGGTCATTTTCCGCATGCATCCGAGCCACCAGTGTTGCCAGACGGCTCTCACGGAAATCGGCTGCATTCACCGTTAATTTCGTTGAATTTTGCGGAACCCTTGTGAAGTGTCACGGACCACTGGGGCTCCGCGGACCCCACGTTGAGAATCCCTGTTCTATAGGATGATCTTTTCTGTGACTTTCAATCCTTCAACTGTCAACGAAAGTTGTTGGTACAGCTGGCTTCCAAATCATAAAAGTGCTCACCGGAAGCTACTTGCTGCAAAAGCATGTGCCTGATGAGCACGACCAGCATTACTTTTATTCTCTACAACTTGGAGCATTGCTATACTTAGTCTCCATGTTAAATACCTATGTCTTAGCTGCTGACCACTCGTGCCTTATTCATACAAGTTTGGTATCCTTAATTGGGAAATAATGTAGAAATTTGACATCATTCCTTCACCACTCAGTACTATAGCCTGGCTATCTTTTAAGCCGCACCTAAGATTTAATATCACCAGGAGACCGCAACAGTAAAGTATTCACAATCGGACGTTAAAACATAGCAGCTATGAAAAAAGCCGTGTAGCTTTTGAAATACAGTAAAGTATAACTAAGTGACAATTAAACAAAATAAAATTTAAGGTGGTCCTGAATCCGGGATTTATTTTTCATCTTCACCAAAATTTGATTGTTTGTCGTTCTTAACATTCCTAATATTTCTTGCAAATTGTATGGAGATCTATTCATAACTTTTGGAGTTATGTTACTGACAAACAGAAAAACAAAGCATGAAAAAGAGATAAAGGGACGCATTTGGTCATTCGTTTCTCGTTACATCCCTAATAGCGTGGGTACACTATAGGGAAAATTGCTCAGTCGCTCAACTTTTCACTTCGGCCGTCACATTGGCTTGACCACTGCTGCTTGTCATATCACACAAACTGCAAGAAACGTCTCATACCTCAGATGTTCTTTTTAGTGGCATAGCAATGTCCAAGCTGAATTAAGCCTTGTGCGTCTCAACGCAATCGGATATAGAATTGCGTAGCAATGCAACTTTTGCGTACGTGCGCTCGCACACCTACATTTCCCACAACTGTCATGAATTAAATTAAGTTTCTTTCATAACTTTTTGAGCTATGTTGTCACAAAACAGGTACACAAACAGGCACACAGTAGAACGGATCTTCACGAAAAGTTAATTACCAGTTCTTTCTAGCATACTTAATAGTCGCTATAAATTTCATAAAGATCCGACCGTTGTTTTTTGAATTATTTTAGGGGCAGTCAAGCCAATAATTTCGAGTAGACAGAGATATCGTGATGCAAATCCAACCCTACTTAACATTCCGCATTTATTCAACAGGTCTCTCATATTTTTATGCCTAAACAAGGACATCAAAACAGCAAAAAATTATCATGATTGAGCTACAACCATTGCCACATATACTATGATACTTTCTTTACGACTTATTCAAGTTTTTCTTCAAAGGTTATAAAGTTTTACCTACACGGCACGCAACCTAAGTACCGCGACTTAGTCTGTCTGTGGACCGTAAAGTTCTCTATCCTTGAATTTATTATCAGTCATTCTTGATATGCCTTACAAGCTTAGGACGATATGGAATTTCAGCCTATGAGGTTACTTGGCGAAAATCGGTCAAATTCAAATGCCTGATGGCCGGACCCAGTCTCAATCCCTAGCCCATGGCATCCGAACTTTGGGCAAAGATTGGGCTAAGAGGAAGTTACATGTATGAGGGAAACTTTTTGTCCCATCGAAAACTGATGTAGGAGGGCTAAACCAGAGGGGAATCCACAACTTGTCATATGATCGAGGGCAGTCTGAATCGGGGAGACGGCACGGCTGCCGGTCTCCGGTATTTACTCAGCTATTCTCTATTACTGTATACCTTGTAGAGTTACGTTATAGCGACGTCATAGCATCATCTGCCGCGACCACTTGTCAAGTTTTATCGTGAAGCTACGCCTGTCACTGTGATTCCGAACTATAGAAGTCGAGAAATTAAAACAAATTCGTAAATCAAACCTATTCCTAAAATTAAAAAGTGCCACTTTAAAATGGTTCACTTATATCGGAAGAAGCAGTGATTACCGCACTGATACATTAATATGTCCAACTGATGGACAAGCTTCGACAAAGATGTAATTTTTTAGGGTGAGGCAAAAATAAATATCGTTGTTCAGGTACATACTGATAACGGAAAGAGCAAACCTGCTGGGCAATAATTCAGAGAACATGTTGGATGAAAACAACGTTTTTTGGGCAACTATGTCTATGAAGCGAGTGCCTTCGTTACCCTTTACCGACCAACAGCTAATGATTAATTTCTTGTAGGAAACGCATTATCTCTGAGTTTTTTTTAAGAAAAAGGGTCCTCGCTGGTTGACACATAATACTGATTCACATTAGATTTTGGTCGTTCCAAGCGTCACTAGTTTGTATCTAATTAATGGTTGCTACTCGATCATCACATGTTCAGAAGTGATATTCAGGGCTAATTGCAATTAATTAAATTATATTAGTTCGACAAGAGTAAGTAAATCAGTGCCACCTTATATCTGATTCACCCGTTTTGTATAGCAAGCGGTCAACTGCTGGGTGATGTAGCTATAGGCGTTTACGTCACGCTGACTCTAGGTACGTGTCAGCTTGATAATTCTGCTAACCCTTAGAAACATATTTGCTATAGATTTTAGTCGGGACATTTGACAGTAGCGCAATTGCGTGCTAAGCATGCTGAGTGACTAGCTTGTAGCTGATCTTTGGTTGTAATTGAGTATAGGGAGAACGTAGTCGTGAAGACATCTGCATGCATGACGTGAGGCAAACCAGAGGTTAGGAATATTTGTTTATTGATGCTTACAGTAAGATTCTTACAGACCCACTATTTCTAATTATTTAGTTTACTTTTCAACGTCATTGTTTAGAAAAAACGCATCCGGGTATCGACGGCAGATAAAGATAAAAGAATTCTTGCTACTCTTGGACACCCGCACCGTTACTAAAATAGACCATTACGAAAACCATTCACGGCGGACTTGACTGTCTATTTGATATAATTATTTACTCAATATCAATTATTAGCTCAGCCAAAGAGGTTATGTTTTTGCATTAATTTGTCTGTCTATACGTCTCTTTCTTGTTTGTCACCAAGATAATTACCTCCGTCAAGGAGTTTACATTTTTATCAAGTTTATCAGTCTATTTGTGTGTCTGCTTTTTGTCTGTCTGTTTCTCTGTCTGTCTGTTATCAAGATAACTCAAAAAGTTATGGACGGATCTTTACAAAACACACAGGGATTGTTAAGTATGTTAAGAGGAGATACATATAATTACCTGTAAGCGGAGATCCGGTTAACCGTTTGTTTATGCGCCTCGTTTTTCTCGGTAGAATAACTTTAAAAAGTTATGAACCTATCAATACCAACTTTGCAAAAATTGTACGGGAAAATGTGTTGATCTGTTTTTCCGCTTATTTGTTTGTCTCAATGTTTATTATTTATGTTTGTCAGTAACATAACTTGAAAAGTTCTGAACGGATCTTCATGAAATTTGAAGGAATTGTGAAACATGTTCAAGACCCAAATGGCCACATTTTGGAGATGATCGGTTTGTACATTTATGTGTTTGACTAATGTTTGATGCAATGTTTGTCAGAAGTATAACTAAAATATTATCATTGGATCTTCATGAAGACAAATATCCTGAACACAAGCATCCAGTTTGCTACTGAACGACACATCCCAAATAAGAGTTCGTGCCAGCAATGATCCCCTCTGGATGAATCGGACCGTCAAAAATTGCATTTGACAGGCGCCTAGTGTGTTGCCAAGCCGTGAAACGTAATCCAACCGAGGAAAACAGGCACAATCACATAAAACATGTCCGAAAGTGAAAAGACAAGTCATGGGAGCAACATCCTCCGCGGTAACGGACTCCTCTTCCAGGAGTCTCAAACTTGTCGCGGCCAAGGATTCTAAGCCCCCGTAATCCATCATCTTTCATACCCCGAATAATTCAACGTCTCCAAGCACCGCGAATCTGCAGCATTACTTGCGTTTGCTCGATCAACTATTTTGCAGAGTTCATTCTGTTCATCTTCTTCTTTTCTTACTCTTATAGCTCTATTATTCTGACGTAATGGCAATAGCTCGTAGAAGACCGGAGCGTAGGTCCCGGCTGCTCTCTGGGAATGGACCTTTTGGTTCATTTACTGCCAGCTACCTAATCTAATTTAAATTTGCATGAATCGTTAAAAATGTTAATAGGCACCAATGACCAAGTTTTGGTAATGGTCGTATTGTGTGTATGACCAAAGTTTGTCAGAACATAACTCAAAAAGTTACGACGGGTCTTCAAGAAAATGAATGAAGCTGGTATTACTGCCAAGAGGCACAACAGTTACTGATTAAATTTTGTTGCTGCTAAAAAAGAATTCCTAATTTCAGTACCCATTTGAATTTTTCGTTAACATTGCCTTGCTTGTTATACAGTATAAATTAAGGATGGATCTTCATGAAATATGTTGAGATTTCTTGGTATGCTTGGAGGAAGAGATGATTGAGTTTTGGTGAACATCCGTTAACCGCTTGTTTGTTGTCGACCGAGTCTACCTTTTTTTTTTTTTTTTTTTGCAACATCACTCAGAAAGTTATCTACGGGCTTTCATGAAATTTGCAGGAAATGTTAGGAAGGTGACCAATTTTTTTACAATCTGTTACTAAGCTTGTCTGTTTACTGCATGTTTGTTTTAGTGCTTGTCAGTAACATTACCCAAAAAGTTGTGAACAGATCATTAAAACATTTACAGAAACTTTTAAATGGCTAAGAGGCATTAAAAATTTTAGTAATCTATTTATTCGTTTGTGTGTTTGTTTCCTGTGTTTCTCTTTGTGTTTGACAGAACATAACTCAAAAGTTCAAGAAATTTACAGGAATTGCTAAGAATGTAACGAAGAGCCTAATTTTGGGGTGTGTAAGAAGAAATCCTGGAATCAGGACCGATTTAAATTTTTAGTTAACAATGCATTGCTTGGCGGGGGTATGCACTCCCACAGCGCTTCTATCGTTTATTTTGGGATACTCCCCTGCAATACAATCACGTAGGCCTTGGCTTAGTCGCTGTATCGGCTTGGTATTTATGTGTTACGTATTTTCTCATTCAATAACAGACGTAGTGGTAGATTATAGTCCAACTAGAATCTGTGCGAGCACTCACAACCCGCTGCTCGAAGCTTACACTGATAGATGAGCTGTACCAATGGCACACCCGGGCCTCTCTTTAAAAGTGGCAGATACTAATTGGGCCCGAGCCTCGGTGCCCCTGAGCCATGGTAAACTGAAAGACTTTTCAGTTAACCACGGCCTGAGGACACACACTGACAACATTGCGTGCCGCCATCGGACACACGCACGTCAGAGGTCGACACCCTGCACGAGGCTACCACGTTTCTTCTTCGATAAGACGTGCTGTAAAAATTGGCCATGGTGCAACATGGCTTACAATACCGATCATTTATACAATTGTTTTTTGCATGAATGTTAGGAACGTTAGGGTTAGACGAGGTATGTTGGGATTAAGCGTGACACATTTGGTTAGACTAGGGTTCAACGAGGTACGCTTAAGATCTAGGTAGGTTATTAAAGCGTAGAATATTTTCTTGTCGTAGCCATTGTAAACATCATTGCCTTTGTGAGTACAGTCATGGCGCAACTTGTCAACTTGTCCATTTTCACTCACCCGCTTTCTGAGCGCCACACTTGCCGCATGTCGCCGACTGGTGCGCAAACGAACGGTGTGCATTTCTCTGCATGCAGCGGTCGCGAGATGGAGAGAAAGCGCCTGTATTGCTCCATCATCCTGGCAGTGATCGCAAATTCTGTTGGCACGAATGCCGGCCATGTATGCGAGCTTATTTTTACCGGGGCCCTGGGTGTTGCTAAGGCTTCGATACCGACCAGACGTAACCTGGGTTTTCTGGTGGAGCTATCGCAATTTTTTACTTCTTCTGGAATTACTTTGGTTCAGCTTAAATAACGCAACAGGAAGTGTTTTTTCAATGTTTCTTCCGATGGCAGAGTTACCCTTTTAGTAGCATTGCAAATACTTATAGTCGCTGAAAAATACAATGACCTCCAAAAAGACGAAATGAGTATATTCGATGAATGTATTGCATTGTAATAAATTTGCAAGTTTTGTGCTGCAAGTTGCATGCAATAAACGCAATCCTGGTTCGATACTGTTGTCATCAGTGAGTCAGTTATATTTTGAAGGGTCTAGGCCAATGGTGGGGACTGTATTTAAAGTGCTGGAGTCAAAGCGAGATACAGAATTTGCATAACGAACTGCAAAGTGAGGGTTTTACAATGACATTTAGAACTCAGATACCGCTATAGGATATCTGAGAGCTTACTTTAAGCTGCTGGAACTAAAGGACGTCCACCAGTCGTGTCAATAATTATTACTTGCAGCTTGATGATAGATTGCCACGTCAGTCTGTTCAAGAGAGTTGCAATTAGCGAGCCTTGCAAGGCTTATAGACAAGCCAGGGCGGTTTTTTATATTCGTCAATAGCTCGCTTAATTTAGTCCTGTTACTCCTCCATCCATCTTAGCATGGCCAATTAAACTCTGCATAAATATAAAAGTAATTTTGAGACTAAGACTACGACACCATGTCTATATTAGTTATTAATATAAAAATAAAATCTAGGCCACTTTAAAGCTTAAATTAACACCTCTTTTTCAGTCTATTTGAAAGACTGAAATTAAAAAAAGTAAGATGGCCGTGAATGACGAACCCACCACCTTTACGGCAAGACCATTAAATGAAGACTTGCGTAACCAGAGGCGTCCCATATAATTCCAGATATGCGATTTAAAAAAAATACAGTTTGTATCATCGTTAGCCTGGCAGACGCTGTCGCTGCATAAGGATTTGAAATCATTCTGAAGGCAGTTGTCTGAACTAGTTGCATTGTAGCAAACGCATTTAACACCAAACATTGGGCGAACAGCTCACAAACGTCTATTTTCAGTGTGTGAAATTTACGGGACGCGCTGTTGAATAACTATATTAATACGAGGGGAATTCAAAAAGTTTGCGGAAAATTTCGCTCGCGCAGGAAAATTTGATAGTAACGCACTTCCAGCAACTTCGATACCAAACGCTTCATGGTGATGCTCAAATGAGTAATTGCTCATTTGCCTATTCTAGTGCAGCAACTTACGTCAGAGTTGGTGGAATAAATCAGCGGAGAAGAGGACCACACTTGTCAGAGCAATACATTTGCACGTACGCAAGACAGCTACTAATATATGTCAAACATTATCAGCAATTCCGCTAACTTTNAAAAAAAAACAGTCCTTGCCTCTCCTAACCTACCCGACATTAAACCCGAATATAGTCCCACTTACCCGAAATTACGGCCTAATACCTACAACATCCACCAAACGCACAGCGCGATCGATCGATCGCGCAAATCCACCAAACTCGCACATCATATACAAAACGTGAACACTTCTTAGTCCCAGCAGCTGGCAATATACGGAAAGAGACACTCGTCCTCCCTAGCGCATAACGTGAATCAGTGCAATGGAAGTGAGTTAGGAACTATAACTGGGGACCTCCAGCCTACCACCCCCTGCTTTAATCCACAACAACTCAGAAACTTACGCAAGGACCCATGATGCTTGTGCTGCATGCTGCTTTATGGCAAATATTGCAAATTTCTTTCTGATCTATTGAATACATTCAAACACGCATTTTGGAAAATGGGAGTCCTACAATGCTTATTTTCACAGCCTTTTGTCTGGCGAAACAAGAGTGGTAATGTCAGGTGTGTGTCCACACTCTGCTCTCGGAGCGCAACAATGTCTGTGGAGGTTCAGGGACCCCACAGTGGGGTCGTCTGATGTTGCGCTGTGCTAGCGACAGTGGGTTTCCACAAGAATTTAATTTCAGTGGCGTAAACTTTTATTTCACAAGTCCAGCTTGCTGATATTAGCGTTGCTACATTCATATCTGAGTTCTGACTTTGAAATGTTTATCGTTAATTTCTACCTATTCTGAAGCGCTTGATGCTACAGACGCTTTGGACCCAGTGTTTTCTTCATTTATTTATTTGTTAGGCTGCACTGCATTTTTCTATTAGGTATTCGAGCTACCGTTCCAGTACGCTATCTATGACGTCCACTTTTTCTTCAGTTTAATTTCTTTACAAGAGTAGAACAAAAATGAAGGCCAAATTACAGTCGCTGCTAATCAAAACTGAAAATAATAGCCAAGAACAAATCCTCCAACTTTTGCAATTGCAATGTAAATGCCAAAGTCGTAAGGAAACTCCCAAGTTGTGTTAGCCGAACTGTACAGCAAACTTGTCTCGTAAGATACGGTGTCTGTAGCCTGCGCTGCACTGCCGCCGTGACAACACTGAACGAACGGTTCCAGTGCGACTGTGCTTCCTGCCGGCTTCATGTGACTGCTGCAGAGAAACAGATTTATTACAGTTTGACTTTCCACATCATCCGGATGAAAGGATCGTGAAGGTCCTGTATCTTAAATAAATAGCTTTTGAGCTAAATGCGTAATACTCTAACGCTGTCTTGTCTATAAGGCAAGTGACCAGCCTTGTTATGATTAAGAGGATCGCGGACATAATTTATCAGTACACTTGGGTTGAAGCGAGATGAATTTACGGGACACTTCAGCCGGCTAATTTAAGATGCAAATATTCCGCAATATTGTGTCTTTTCTGCTTCTGTGTGGCTCTCCCCGGCAGCTTTATATCTGAGCCGCTCAGCATGGAAATGACAGCGTCTTGCTCGCATCAGGCGACCGTACATTCTGCCAACAAGATATGCACAGGCCGCTCTTAATATGACACTTGTGATACTGACAGCATTTACCAAAGCCATTAAGATTACTTAATAAAAAGTGTTGCATCGTTCTTGATAACCACGATGGCTCTGTGAGAATGACATCAGTTTCCTAAGACTGAACCTTCAGAAAAAACGTAGAACTGCAATAGCTACAACGCTACCTACCATGTTTTTTTACTGTATCTGTCAATAATTTGCAACAATAATTGCGGAATGTCACATACCGGCAAGGGTACAAGATGTGACACTTTGCATTTATTGTAACAACCACGGGATATAACACCTCGATATGAGTACGGGATGTGAATTTTTTCTAGTTTAAGGCTAGGCAGGCCTGTCAGATCAAGAGGCAGACACGGCTGGGCACAAGTTACAAAGTGAGCACGAGATTGTCGCACTCAGGGACGCTGTGTATACAGCAGCGAGTGTGTGTTTACCTCCTCGATGTGTTCTGCCCGAGGGTGGCGCAAGGGTGAGGACGATGCTGAAGGTGAGGCGCTTCGGTGAACAGAAGTGGCATGTGGTTGCAGAATGCAGGTGTCATACTTTGCAGGTTATGTGTGCTGACAGAAGTACCAATGCTGTCTGTGCAGCATAGCCTTTGCATCGTGCTCGCAGGTTATAGATACGTGCTGGCACAGTATGGCTGCTGGCTTTACGAAATAGCCGTGTGTCATATATCAAGAAGACAGCACGGAATCTTCACACTCTTAAAACTCGAAAGGTTCGTGCGAGTTCCCTTCACTTCTTCATATGTTTTCGAAATCCGTATCTTCGAAAATTTTATACTGCGTGATTGAAGGCTCCCTAGATACAACGCGGTAGTTGAAAACAGAGTGAGAAAAAGGACATGTTATACGTCGAAGAAAGTCTGTACAGGTGAGTGAGGTGAGTGTTTCTACAGTGGTTCCACGCGCATGAGTCCAATACGTTGGCTAATAGGCAAACAAGTCAGGGACCGTGAGGAGAAGTAAGAAAACGTTTAAGACAGCACAGTGCGCGGGCACTGAAATTTGTTTCCAAGGCCGAAGCAGAGCAAAAGTAAAGTGATGGTTCCCTGGGGGCAGCAGCACTCCTAACATAAGATCACTGAACATAATACATCCTTAGTATATTATTTCACTTCTAATGCCTAAATTGTTAGAAATTTTCAGGCAAATCTGTCATTTCATCGCTCACGATTTTTTTTCATTAATAAACAATAACTCTTTAGATTACAGTAAACAATTTTCTGTAAATAAGGTACAAAAGAAACATACTGTAAAGATAGACTGTATGTAAATCACTACATACTTATGCCTTATCAACAGGTGCCGGTGTTACCTTCACGATGTCATGATACTGAGGCGTCTTGCAATGAGATGCTGGTGTAACCCTCGTGGTGCCACCAAGAGTAACTCCGTTTGGCTCAAGGATGTGGTCTGAATGCGACGCGATTTCAGTACCCTGTAAACGGGGTTGCGGACTCGTCATGAAGCTCATGTCTAAACATTGTTCGTTGCGCCTTATTTTGGACGTATTTAGAAATTAAGAAAAGTTCACAAAAGTATTTTAGAAGTTAGAATTCACTCAATATTTAGTTGCGATGGACTTTTTCCTTTATTTACGCTCAATAAGCGATCACAATGTTTACAAACAACGGCAACGATTGTAAGCAAGGGCGGTGCTATACAGCTCATAACCCAGTAATTTTTGAGGTAGTCATTGGTGCGACACACGTACCTCAGAGGCCGGGGTAACTCGGGTAACAGCTGGGGTCTCACAGCAACACTCCCAAGATGTTTTCGCTCCGAACCATGGTTCGTGAACTCCTCTTTCCAGCAGACGCCATCTTGGTTCCACAAAGAACTTCTTTGTAGTTCCCAGACAGGTTCTTCCGAGAAAAGTTTTCAAAAGGGTGGTTATGGGGCCTTCAGAGGCTCGAAATCCATACCGTTCCACTCACCTCCTTGGTGGTTTTCTGTGGAACCTGAAGTTTCTTAGAGTCCTGGTAGAAGGGACACTTCTACTCCATGGCTGCAGAGTAGCCTTACATCATTGCTCTGCAGGCTGTGTGCTGGCCGAAGTGACGCCACTGGTAGAAGTGACAGTAGTGGCAGAAGTGACTCTACTGGTAGAAGTGACAGTAGTGGCAGAAGTGACTCTACTGGTAGAAGTGACAGTAGTGGCAGAAGTGACACTACTGGTAGAAGTGACAGTAGTGGCAGAAGTGACAGTACTACTGGTAGAAATGACATTGCTGATTGCGCATGGAATGATGCATATCACACGTTTTTATACCCTCAAGTTCCAGTGATATAAATAATATTAAATCAATAATATATTTTATTTTCGGCCATCGGCTTCCGGTCTGGCCTCGGAATCCAATTTTTTAACTCCGGAAGCCGCTAGTTTTCGAGGAATCGTTCGTAAGTTCCTCAGTGCAGCTGGCCGAGTTCCAGGGACGCCTGACAGAATTCCTAGACACGACCGACCGTCTGGCTGCTGGGCACCGTGGTCGCTAAATGGCTCATCCCCTACGCTCTTGCAAACCTTATACTGTGGCACGTTACCGAAAAGGTTTCTCAGCCGAATAAACGGTGCTGAATGACGTAGAATTTTCTGGGTTGTTTCAACCATACTCGAAATATCTGTGTAGCCACTTATTTGCGATTCGTTTTATATTTGCTCTTCTGGTATAAGCTGGCGACTGAGCGACTTCTGTGTAACTTGCCAAATTTGCTGGTCACATCAGTCAATTATTCCCTTCGAAGCGCTGCCAGGGTAAACGAGAATTTTGCAGGAACGCGCAAGAGTAGCACAGCACAGTAACTTGTAGTTCTGAAGAGTTCTTAGAATATCTTTCATCCAAGGACTGTAGTTAACGGAAACTTGTAGTGGCGGCGACAAAGAGACAGACGCATTAAATTTTGCTTTATTTTTACGAACTTAACTTCAATAACACTTTCGATGAACTACAGAAATATTAGCTCATGGTCACTACAAAGCAAAATGGAACACGAGAAGTTCGGACGAGGTTCAAATGTAGTTCTCAAGTATTAAACTAGCCAACAAAAATCGTATGAAAATGACCAGTTAAACTGAGTTTACAGCGAGATTTACGTGTTGGAAGGCAAATTGAGCTGTTCGTTAAAGCATGAAAGTCTATAGGTATGCAATGAATGAAATTAGTGGAATTAAAACTTAACGAAATCTTACTGCAAATTGAACCAACGTTCCCTTAAAAGTTAGCGTAAACGGATTGAGAAGTTAAGCTAAACACTGCGTTGAAATTCTCAATTTACGACTTTAACAGTTAGCGTAACTGTAGACGCGCTAAGGCAGGTTCGCACGCATGGAAGTAATGGAAGCGACGAACAGGGAACCAGCCGCGCGTTGCAGGAAAGGCAAAGCAAGGGGAACGCCTCCGGAAAGACGGTGTCGCACCCCAGGATGCGCAGCCACTTTTCGTTCACGAAGAAACACGACTTGTGCTGAACACAACACGGCTTATAAATAATTTGGAAATTAAAGTTTCCGTTTAAACTTGAGAAAATTATTATTTAAATACTTGATAGTGCCAAAGACTTGAGTAAGGAAGGATTTAAAGGAACCAACGACTTCAGCTATACGAGGAGTTACCTCGAGCAAAGGATCGAGATACGCACTGATTTCAAACCCACACAAACTATAAAGAAACTTGAACATAGCCACAAACTTTGGTAAATGTTTACGAGAGGGGCTCGGGTGATTTTCCAGATTTTTGTACAATGAATAGTTTTTCTTACATCACTTATCAATATTATACACATTTTAGGTCGGCGCATTGCGTTTTCCTTGCGTTATAACGCGTTAAATTTTTTGTTTTCTCTTATATAAAAGTGAAGGCGACAGGCTAACAGCCATCACCACCACCGAACACCACCCTTAGTACGAGGAAGCTTGCCAACAGTAAAGCCATCGGTTAGGCCGAGAACCAAGGTTAGGTAGGTCAAGGTAGGTTCTTCTAGGGACATATATATGATAGCAGAACCTGCTTCGTTTCCAAAAAAACGTGATACGTAAGCTTACCTTATAGAAGTGATCTTTGATTTCAATGAAATTTTGGTTTCGTAGCTGACTGTAGAAAATAGTTGAGGCACTTGAACTTGTTTTGGTACTTTTAATAAGCAGCTATGTAGTAAGATAGCCGTCGAAATGGTCTGCACAGCGTCCAAAGCGAGGCACGGACGATCGTCCGTCGCGTGACGGTAAACATTTTTACACCGTTTCACGGTATCACCCTTCACTTTGATATAGGCGAAAATAAGAAGTATAAATCGTTATAACTAGGAAAAAACGTTATGCGCCGGATTAAAATGTGTAAGAAAAACAATTTAATGTATATACATAAAATTTGGAAAATCACCTGAGCCCTCTAGTAAACATTTACCCAAACTTTAAACTTGATTTTTTAATTCACGTACGAAAAACAGGCACATGATCCACTTATTTACTTAAATTGATAACCTGAGTCCGCATGAATTTACTTCATGACTTTTTAGCTGTAAAGCTGAACTTAAACTGCGGGCAGAAGTTAAGTTTCGAGGCGTGACTTATCCAATATTTTAGACTGAAGCTTTGAATTTGTCACTTTGAAACGCGTAGCAATTAAGTGTGAGAAGCAACGCACTTGTGTTGCGCCTGCTCAAAGCTCCATTTTACGAAGCAAGATCAAGTTTATGGAAGATTCAAGGGTACCCGATTGAGAGTCAAAGCCTGAAACTCAATTGAATGGGTGGAAGCCAGTGCCCTTGCCTCAAGTTTCGAGCAAGTCAAGCTACGCATTAAGGCTTTATTATGTCATCTAATCGAACATGCCCTAAATCAATCAAAATTGGGCTGTTATGAGTTTGAGATAATAGTATTTCCCGCTGCTAGATGACCAAAAGCTAGCCCTACAGACTAATGGATAGTTGCACCGCACAGAATGTACGATCATAGTTACTAATCGCCCGTGCCGTCTGTAATTGAAGGCAAAAATAATTACTTCAACGAAACCCCGTGTCTATCGCTCTATTTCATAGATCTGTTGTAACGAATATTTTTCCTCTGCCTTCGATGATGTGCTGAATTTCCACCCTGAACGCTGAACAAATTTTCGCAGTGTACTAGCAATTCTACCACCTAGAATAAATTTAGTCATCGTCAGCCCTCCGATATGAAAAAAAATGACAAGGCAAGACCCTCTGATTTTTCAGTAGTTGAATATTCGCCTCTCTAATCTTTTACATCTTAATAAAGAGACAAACATATAAACAACAAAGCTGGGCTCTTTTATAATAGTGCAAGGGAATTCTCCAGCGCAAATCAAACATTCTGCCTGAGTCACTGAAAGTTTATTGTCACCTGGCATTTTACATATTAGCGATGCCACCGAATTCGCATCAACACCCGATAATATTCGATGCACCAGGCCGGATGCCCAGCAGTCAAAATCAAGGCAACGAATGCGCGTTGACCTCATTCCTTTTTTGATTTCCAAACATTAAGGGAAAAAGAACTTCGGGAAATGATCGATTGGTATGTAAGTCCACTACCGAGTGACCCCCCCCCTCAAAAAAAAGAAAACGACTTTCGGTCTCTACTTTGAAATTCTCTGACAATCTCCAAATGAAAAAAAAAAAAAATACCGTTCAAGCATGAAGTTGTCTGCTTCATGGTAATCAACCGTAATATTGATACGACTTTTTTATCGTAAATACGAATTTTTTTATTGAAATTTTGAATATTATGTACTCTTCGCTAATGATTTTAAAGCAATATTTTAACGTAGGTCTACTTTTTTTGGGACACCCAGTATTGTAATAAAAACCTAAAATTGAATTCTGGAGTCTTTACTGTAAATCATTTCCACCGGAAAGATTTTATTTTAACCGAAGAAAGAAGGCTAAGGATAAAACAAAGCATACGGCATCCGCATACAGTGACTTATTGCCAGTGTATGACGTGTGAATCTTCTCTGACTTGCTTCTCCATTTCTTCACTGATATTTTTCCGTGCTCTCATCCTTAGGTCTTCTATATCGATAGACTGAAGTAAAAGCATGAATAAAACACTCTAATAAATTTGAATGCAACTCCAGTCAAATCAGCTTATAGACAATGATGCCCTTGATACCGTCTTACCAACTCAAATATCTGCTTCATTTCAAGTGCTGAAATTTTGGCCTGTGAAGAAAAACGGCCGACGCAGTCGCGAACAACCTAAGCTGTGATGGAGCGACAGAGTGTGAAAAGATGCCAGGGAAAAGCACCTGGAGGACGATTGGGTGGTAGATCAGGAGCTGTGAAGGAGAATTCTGAGAAATAGCGATCCCCTATGAACATTGGACCGCAGTCAGAGAAAAAAGAAGAAGAGAAAACTGCTCCGTCATATAAAAAAAAGACAGTCTACTACCCGTGAAAAATCGTCACCTCCAGAGCCCTTCGTCGACCATCTGCCGAAATTATGCGTCGAGACCTGAAAAAAAGTTATAAAAATAGACTCCAGAAGCTGCATATATCTTGTATTGGATTTCAAGAAGTGTTTCAAGCAAGAAATGCCTTTAGATAAATGGATAAATAACCTTTCGCCATCTTCTGTAACGAGGCCTATTTTCCGCCCATCTGTTTCCTTAAGAGCGGACACGAACTAAATGAATAAATACAAGAAGCGTCTTATTACATAAGGATTATAAAGGGAATTTCATGGTCAAATTCTAAAACTTTCCTTTTCTGCATTTAATACTTTTACGCGGTGTGCTTTTAGCAAAATACGATATATCCTTTTCTAGTGTCAGTTTATGATGCTAATGAGCTATAGAAGAGGAAAATATCGATGACACTGATGCATCCATTCGAGGAGGGCTATGCGCGCTCTTGTCTGGCATGCAGTTTGCCATTCTGAACCTGGGCATCGTAATTTTGCTTGTACTGTACGTAATACGAACAGGAAAAAACGTACCCGGGTGGAATGAACATGTCTGTGAATTTCACGAAGCTAGCAGACAGGCATTTAAAGTGTGTAGAGAATCAAGGAGGCGCCTTAGTGGCCAACTTAGACATTAAACAACAACGGTTTAAGCAGTAAAAATGACCAATTATAGCACCCAAAATAAGCACTTATATTGTACTTTAGGCGGGAAAAATACAGAGCAAAATAAGCACCAACATTTTCCTATTATAAGCGCTCAAAACGAAAAAAGTTATCATTTCAAACATTTTTGGAGCTATGCCAACTTGAAAAAAACAACTCTAAGCCTGCATTATGAGGGGCATAGACCTTCGGTGTTCCGCTCTAGGTAACAAAAAGCAACTCTTATCATGGAATTACAGTAGCCTTTTTCCCGCTGTAAGCCTGCAAATTTGCCTCAATTAGTAATTGAAAGTTTCTGTGACGGAGTGGAAAAAATATTTAAAATTGTTTTCAAGATAAGCATCCGTTGCAAAAGCCAGTTAGAAATTGTAAGTGAATTTCAGTCCTTAAACAAACTCAGTCGACTTCTGTATAGGCTAGCTTGAAAAAAAATTGTAAACATGTTGGGAAACTGGGGCTCGTCATGTGAAAAGCTACAGAAGTCTCACCATCTTTTTTTTTTTTTTTTGCAGAGTTGTGCCACAGAGCAACGTAAGTGCATGGAGTGTCTATAGGCGTCTTTTTGTGACCACCTTGCGGATCATTCCTCATGATCCGTGCATTTTTGTGACTACATTTTGACGTGATTCTGATAGCAACCAACTGTGATCATTGGTGAAAATTGATCGAACCGTGATTTCACTAGCGGGTTGATCATTGATCATGCATGATCAAAGGGTAATTCCAGCCGTTCGGAAAACAAATCGGAAAACAAAAAAAAAAAAAAAATCAAAATTGGAAATGCAAAGTTCATGATCTTTTCTTTTATTTAATGATGCATTTCATAATATTATTATGATTCTATTACTGACTTCCAGAATAAATGTAGTTTCGTTATAGTATGGGCACACTGTCGCAAAAATCGCGCAGTCACACAACTTTTCCCTTCGGCTGTTTTTGCCGTGACCACTACTCCTGGTGCTTGAAAGTCAGTCTAAAACTGTGCGTTATTGCAACTTTAAACCCACACAGAAGTAGGAGGTATTCTAAAAGCTTCACTGTTGCTGCTTGTTATAACGTACAAACTGCAAAAAAACGACTCATACCTTATGCATTCTATTCATATTCTTTTCAGTCCGAGCCGAAGCCTAGGGCGCTGCAGCGCAATCGAATACTGTAAGTTGCGTTGCAATGCAACTTTGGCGTACGTGTGCCCACGCTCTTAATTTTATGCCTGTGCTTGTTTAAAATGCATTAAATACTGCTTGTTCACTTATCCATTGACTTAAAAATAAAAAAAATCTAAAAATTCATTCCGCACCGTATTTTGTGTGGATACGATTAGAATCTAAATTTTGAAAATAGACATATTTGGTCTCGGGCTTATTTACAAAATCATTGACCATTCTTGCGCTTATCAGTGATCACGATGATCATGATCACGGTGATTCTGATCACGAATGTGGCCACAAAAATGTGCCTATTCTCGTTGGCTTGTTGCGCACAATAAATAGGTAGGTACACGATTACTCCCTAAATTAGAAAAGGTTTCCAAACAATTTAAACGTAGGCTAATTGCCGGAACAACTTAAGCGCCAGCAAATATTTTTAGGTACTAACAAAAATTTTTAAGCGCTAGCAAAAACTTGGATTGGGCTTTCAAGCATTTTAAGCGCTACAAAATCTTACCAGTCTTTAAGCAGCTTAAGTAAAATAAGCATTAAGCATTAGTTACAAGCAATGTCCAGGTTCTAATAATAAGCTACGCAACAGATGCCGAATTACCCTTAACCCTATCTGCTCCGAGGCGAGACAAAATTTTACCACCCCACTGTTTTTTGTTCACTTTTCTACTCTCAGTGATTTTCTGTGCCCAAAATTCCGCGACTTTTCCTAATTTCTCATGAATATCAATAAAATTCCAAAATACTCGAACATTATAGCCAACAATCGTGACAAATAACAATATTTTAGAAAATTCGGTGATAACATTTCCGTGAACGCAAGCTTCTGGACCGGCGTCAGGCAGTATCACAGCAGCAGCTATGCATTGTTAGTCGTCCACTAGCAAGCAAGGACTAAGATAATGTGGCACACACACTCCTCACTGTTTGAATGGTGTGCATTCGCAGATTTCTTAACAAAAAAGAACTTTTGAAATGGTAACTAAAAGACAATAACAGTGCTAAAAATGAAAAACCGGAAGCGATAATAAGTTCAGCTCCTTGAAGTAAAGGTTTATGATTGAAATTTAAAACATATAGATTGTAGAAGAAGCAGAAGCAATGACAGTAGCACTGTCACTGCTTCAGATGTAATTCGCCATCATAAACGAATCATAATTGAGATCGTAGCTTAGTGTATAAATGAGTAGCATATATATCAGGAGGAAGAGTAAGCTTAGTATGAGTCTGAGTCATTCTAAGAGTTCTCTGCTGCAATTATCAGTGCAGTGCCACTGTGCAGTTACCATGAAAGTATGACAACTGCTGCAGATGTGCTGCCGGAGCATTGATCACGTACTGTCCGGTGATATTTTCTTATATTCAAATTTAATTGGCAATAAAACTTCTAGTAGCCATTATTTTTTAAAATGAAATATATACAATAATAGTTGAATAAATGACTTTGAGGCTCTGACGAAACAAACTCGGATATTGATGAAGTTGTAATTATTTTTAATGGGCGGTATAAATTTGTCTCGCCTTGGCGCTCAAGCGGCTGAAAAAAATGGTAACGGATAGGGTTAAGTAAGTGCGTAGGCGTGAGACTGAGCTAAGAACAGTGAAATTGAGTAACAGACTAATGATATCAGGAAGGAAACAGGGTATGGAAATGGCCATATTTTGCACTAAAAAAAATTGTTGATCACATGGCAAAGGCTCGCCAATGTACCAGTGTTTTCTAAAAGCTAACAACATTTGAAAAGCTGGAGTACACCACAACGCTCTGGTTTAGTGTATACTGGAGAAACGTCTTACGTCTTAAAAACGTTGAAATATTAGTTTAAACCAAGAAATGCTATGTAAAATGGGGGTGGAAATGTCATCAGCGTTTACACTGACTAATGGTATAGACAAGGAGGCTTTCTCCCTCCCATTCTGTTGAATATCCTCATTGACAGTATCCACACAAAGAAGAATGCACTTTGAGTAGGCTGCCATCTTAGCAATAAAGTAGTAAATGACTTAGGAATACTGACGACACGGTTACTAGCAATTTGCCACAGCGAAATGAGCAAACTCTGTATTGAGTATTATAGAGTGGAAACCGTATGAATGCATATTATTCCTAGAAGAAGTTGCCTGCCCGGTCATAAACACTCCGTTTTCAATGGTGTAGACCTCACGTGCGTAAACAGATTCCCTTATCTGGGTCACGAAATCACTGATGATTTTCATAATAACTGGGACATAGAGGACGAAATGCAGAAGCTCCATGGAGTTGATAATACGTATCCGGACATTGTTGTGTTACGGACCTACTATTACCCTCTGTACTGTGACTCAATTTGGTGTAACTTCAAAATGAAATCCATTGAACGCTTGTGAGTTGCTTATAGCGACATATTCTTCATATTAATGAAAGTGCCTAGGTCTAATAATGCTAGTCCTGGCTACAAACGATCTAATATGTATCTACGATGTCAGCGCATACTGTTGCTTAGTGGACGCCAAGGTAAAGGGCGTAATGATGTCTAGAATGTAAAACCATTGCGACATGTCCTTTGTTTGTAACCTAGAAATAAGCTACATTCTCTTGTGTACCGTGTACCGTTTCAACGAGTTTTTTGTAATGTTTCTATGAGTATTTAATAAAGTTTATAAATTTATTATTATTATTTATTAATAAAGTTGCGAGTGAAAACGCTGATTTTTGAACTACACATGTATCAAATACGGTTGGTATTCGTGAATAACTTGCCTTTCGTCATTTCAAAAATACGTTGATGAATTACCGCTTGCGTGAATTGGGGACTTGTGAATTAAGGTGTTTTCTGTAGATAAAATAAACAGTGCTGATGAAATGCAACCGTACGTCAATCGAAGTTTCTATTTGATCCAAAATACTGCAGATCTTTATTCGGGGTTTCCGGATAGCGCATTTAATTAAAAAATTATGTAACATAGGTAGCTAACTCAAGTGTTTCAGAAAATCTCCTTCGAGCGACATCCTTGCGTGATAAATAACTGACCAGCTTATCACTGATATCGATGTTCGGCAGGTCTTGGGCAAACATACGCAGTCACTATATACGTACGTAGAGCATATACGAGTATGCTAACTCCTACGACCACTTCCATTCTTTTGATGAGCAAGAGTTGTTTATTTGCACATCTAGGGCAAGAACAAAGTGTTATACCTAAATACGGCTGCCCACATGCGACTTTCGTCGGCTAACCAGCAGAGAGCCAACGCGACTAATCCGATTATGCTGTCGTAACAGGGAGGCGACTTCAAGCATTTGAAAATTTCGTTAAAAATCCTAAAATACAAGCCTTTGCAAATTGAAAATTTCTCAGCATTATGAGGAGCAGTCAAAACTTCGCCTTTAGCACTTGTTAAAGTATAAAATTTGCAGCCCAGGCTGAAATTTTTAAACTATTTTGTGGATAGCTTATGTATGTGTAGGCTGAGGCCATTCCAGATGGCATACGAAACTTATGAGACTTTGTTCTTTCAAAAGCATTCGTTGATTATTACAAATACTGTACTGCGAATACGTTCTGGGTGGTTCTTGTTCCTAGTTATGTTTTTGCTTCTTCAAATGGGGTTTGTCATGTGACTTCTGTAAGTCTGCAAAACGGCGGAGGGCGTGCGATTATTGCTCCAGTAAGTTTCTGCGAGCAAGGCACCATGTCCTTTCATGTTCAGAATCTACGCCAGTTCTTTTCTAGTCGGCATTATTGACAAACGTGATTGAAGGCGATAAGTTCCGACTATTTTACGCTGCAGCCTGGCGTGCTTCGCTCTCTATTGGAAACCCATCATGCTTACATGTGCCTATTACGCGGCAATGCAGTAAGTGAAGCCTGTCACAGACTGCGCTCTCAGCCCACCGCCCTCCCTCAACCATGTGCCACGCGCCAGCCGACCGGCCATTCGTCATTTGAGTAATCAAACTTTGCATTTGCGAATACGGGCGCTCGCTAGAATTTATGGCAGCTCCCAGAGACCGTATGTTTGTCTCGGTCTGTACAGCTCTGTGTCTGCGTTATCTTAACCGAGAGCTACGAGGGGTTTGGAGCAGGTTCCATAACTTATATTACTTTGTAGGCCAAAAATTTATTATCTGTATGACTGTCATCAAGACCCTACTGAAAATGCAACATATTCTTAGAACTACCTAAAACGGTGAAATTCTACATTTTTCATACAATGCGATACCCGAACAATGAGGGGAAGCTAACATGATTATAATCCGCGTCACTTATAGAATGCTTGTACTTCCATGCATGTTAGTCAAGATTACTAAGGTTTACTGAGTTAAACAATATTTTGGATGACGAATTTAGTGCCAGGAGAACCCCGGCGATCTGACTTTCCCAAACCAATATTCTTTATCAATCTCCGGCATAGTTATCTAATGCTTAGTAGCTCGGAATTTGTTTTCACCCGCCAAGTGCATGGAAACCGCTATAAGAGAACAAAGGTCCAAAAAGGCGATTAAAGCCGAAAGCGCGAATTTGGGTCTAAGATAAATGGCTGTTTGAAGAAGGCTGACCCACGAAAAGGTTGCCATGGTTAGTAGAATACTTCGGTATAACTCTGAGTGTCAGCTGACAAGGGACGGGCCCAGCCCTCTATCTACAATATGTAGTAATGATACCGGGATATTACGGGAGAGAAAACACAAGAGGGAAGCACATATCTGAGGGACTCTCTGAATGACCAAAACAGTGCCATAGGCGGGCTGTAATAGTGAAGAATCAACAGCTTGTTGCAAGGTTGACATCAAGTTTTTCACCTGGACTCGGCGTGAATAATTAGTGGTCCCCGTTCGTAATCCGCTAGGCTCTCGTACTGACCTGAGTAGGATATCTAGCGACGTCATGGTACAGTTTACCACGACTTTGCATTAAGTATCTAATGTATTGGAATTTGTTCGACATTATCTTTGCCAGTGTTCACCGTGATTCCTGAAATCCATGAGAAGAAATCACCAATCATTCTTCTATCAAATCCCCTCAGTACTTGGAATTACGAAGGTTTTACTCAAAAGACTACAGATTTAGAGAACCACAAACCTTAATTAACTAAACCAAATATCTGTGTAACAATGTTCTGATAAATTGCCAGCGAATCGCAATGAAAAATATTGGTGGAAAAGTGTTATTGAAGTAGATTATCTTAACTTCAAGCTTCAACTATAGAGTTTAATCAGCTTAGAATGAATTATTTTGTACTAGACTGACCCGTTATCCTCTGCAAATGAGAAATGAAATGTTTTACGTTATTCAAGCTCTCACTGGAAATAGGAAAGTGGGCGGGAATCCTCCTTTATAAACCACTTTTTTCAAAAATGACCAAGACTGTTCAATAGGATTAAGACTAGGAGAACAAGGTGACCTAGAGTTCCAAGGAATGAAGTTGTAGCCCTCGCTGAAAGAGACGGAGCACTGTCGTGCATGAAAATCATTTGATGGCCACGTAACAGGGATAGCTAATCGAGACGTGGTGACAGATGCTTATTCTTTCAGTCAAGACCAGCGCTTCTATTTGCAATGAAAGATCTTATCTACGAGGGTCAATCCAAAAGTAATGCTTCCAATTTGTTCTTCTACTCGAAGGGTTCCGAGAGGATTGCAAATAGCATTGTTATGTTTACCGAACTTATGCACTCATTGCCTGAAAGTGTCATTACTCTGTTGCAGATATTGACGGCGTGACACTCTAAGAAAGCAATTCCTGTCACGGATGTGTGTCAGAGGCAGAGATGCGTCTCTGAATTTTTCAATTCAGAAAAAAATTGAACCCATCAACATTCACCGGATACCTGTGAACGTTGACGAAGCCGATGCAGTTGATGTCAACACAGTTAGGAACTGGGTTCGTCGATTTCAGAGTGGCGACAGAGATGTGAAGTGACATAAAGCGCTTGATCTGAACACCATGCACCGCCACTCCGGAAAACAAAGTGCGCGTCCGTCAACTCATTTGCATTGATCGGCGGATAACGGTGAATGCAGTGTGTGTAGAGATGCATTCGGGTCTCAGTGCAGTGAAAACGATGTTGTCATGCCTAGGATGCAGTAAGTGTGAGCTAGGTGGGTTTCGTAAATGCTCACCCAGGAACAAAAAGACCACCGACGGGATATCTGTAAAGACTCTTGCTCATCGCAGGCAAAAGTGCATTGATAATGGCTGACAACATAGAAAATAAATTCTGGAGCACAAAAGGTCGCTTGTTTTAATCGTGCCACTTCTGTCTTTGTAGTTTTCAACTTATGGATTAAAAATAGGAGGAATTACTTTTGAAATAACCCTCGTAATTAAAAAAAAATAAGCAACTGGCTGCGATCCAAAATTCTATCATTTCTGTAACAACTGCGAGGGACGCAAGGCCGCTGTCTATAAGGCTGACAACAAATGGGTGAGAAACCATAGGTTACAGAGCCGGTAAAAAAGTAAGCATAGACGTGAAAAGTGAAAATAAAGAAATTACTGACACAAGATCCGCGCCAAGTTATACTTTCATGACGGCAAATAGAACAGAGTACCAGGGGTCGAGCTCAAATGCCGGCACGGAACCCTGTGGGTGTCGGGGTCGCGTTCAAGTGCCTATACACTGACCTCTCGCTGTGCCGGATCGTGCGCGAGTGCCTACATTGACTGCTGAGGGTGCGGGTCGCGTCAAGTGCCTATACACTGACCCCTCTGGAAAGTTTCTCTACAGCGAGGGCAGCAATACTTTGGCTCGATGAAGTGGGGTCCTCCCTCACATTTTGGACCCACTGCCGCCGGGCCACATTGTTGCGCAGCACAATGGCCTTGGCCCTCCAAGCGCTGG
>LQNS02277603.1:6630807-6650181 GCA_001587735.2 Parhyale hawaiensis | reverse complement strand
AAACAAACAAACAAACGAATGGACATATCTTCACCAAAAGTTAATCATCTGTTCCTCCTAACATACCTAACAATCCCTGCAAATTTCATCCAAATCGGTTTATAACTTTTTGAGTTATCTTAGTGACAGACAAAGAGACAGACAGACAGGCAGACAGACAGACAGACAGACAAACACGATGAAAACATAACCTCCCTGACGGAGGTAATGAGGTTACACATTATTAAACCTCCTTGCGCTCAGTTTACAGCAAACCTACCTAGTGACTGACTGTTTGTTGTGCGTCTACGCAGCTACTGGCATTGGATGTGTTCAATGGTGTTGATAAAACTTGAACAGTCTGCCGATAGGCAGATATATCAGTATGGAAATATTTTGCTAGTATTGGTGTTGAGTAGTTTAACCTGATCAGCCTTCATTATGTGCGAATGAATTAAATCTTGTACTTAAAATTTAAATTTGCTCGTAATTCCCGACAAATGGATCAAATTAACGGGCTTAACTTGTTACGATGGCACTTTTTTCAGGCAGTGATTGCGCTAATTATAGAATAAATTTCAATCGAATGCATGAGATAATCATTTTATTCAAAATAATATTTATTTCTTTTTTCGAATACTGGCAACAGCGCATGACACCCAAAAGATGCTAGAAGTTCGGTTACTTCAAACTTTGCGCAACTGCAATAGCGAGTTATCGGGGCAGTCAGATTCCTCAAATGAACGCATTCTCTCACGTCACGTCTCAATCCGTTGCAGCAAGAGCCTGTACTTACCGCAGCATGCGATAGTCAATAGAACGCGTTTCATCATCTCCTTCTCTGAATGTGTTGATGCACCCATTAATATGGCACACGTATGCAAAGAAATCTAAGCTGCAATTCTCTCCAAGTTTGTAGAAATGTCCGAAATTTAATTAGCGGCACTTACTGAGAGAACTGAACTGACGGCTAACATTTTAACACATTTTTAAGCCGAGTTCACACGTCAGTTATCTCAATGTGTTGGCCCAAACTGATGGACGCCGCACGTGCACTTGGTGGCAGGAGTTACTTGCGGCGCAGGAGGAAGTACGTGCGTATTTTGTGGCGTTCACAGATCATAAACAAGTCAATAATTTTTTTCCGGCATTTTGATGATCAAAACCACTGTACTCCGCTTAACACAAAATGACCTGAAAAAATATTGTACGTACACAAAATACGCCACGCTTGTTTTGCAAGAATATGCAATTCCTGCGTGATGATCATGATGTCAAATCCACCAGGCTATATTAATTTTCTAGAAAGAGGCTGTTCCACTTGAAGTCATGCTATAAGATTATGAGATAAGAATATGACTTTCAACAGATGCATTTTATAAACAGAAATAAAACGAATCGATGTCCTAACTGAACGGGCGTCGTTGTTGAACTTGAAAGACTTATCGTGCTCGTTCACCAGATCGAACACATAAAAATGGGTAGCGTGTGAATTCGGCCATAGTGAACTCAGAGCTGTGAGATAACAAGGGCCCAACGAATCCTGCGGACGACTTACTGAGGAAACTCATTATTTCTTTGGCCACCTATAGCCGTTAATTTATAGTTTGCTCAGCAAGTGCCATTAGTTAAGTTTCTAACGTCTCTTCAAACTTAGATGGAATTAGAATTCAAAATTCCTTCTGCTGTTTGAATGGACACAAAATTGTATTCAGTCGCGGAGATGATGACACTCGCTCTTTTGACTGGTGTGTGTGTACCAGCCATTCTACTCTAGTAAGTTGACAAATGTGCGATACAGCAATCCAAAAATTTAAAACGTTGTAGGGCCGTTGCCCAAACTTATTCCCAGTTAATTTTTGTAAAGCCCTGAAGATATATATGGGTGCAGTTTCCCTTATCCTAAATTCAAAACTTTAATTGCAAGGAGGCATGCCTCAGGCACCATGCGGCATGTGCCCTCGGTACTGTCAAGTACAATCACTCCTTGGATTCATTGTACATTTCCTGTGAGAAATCGAGAAATAGGATGGGGGGGGGGGCGCAAAACAGAGTTTGTCACCGGGCTCTGGGCCCCCTAGGTACGCCCCTGTCACCTGGAGCCCCATACAAAGTCCTTGGTCCACATTGACATCGCTTTGACGCGCAGTCTTTTTCCTCGTGCGCTTCGCTAGTTCTGCGCTTGTGTTCGTTGCTTCTTTTGACTATTCACTGCGAAAGAATAAAGAGGTGAAACTTGAAATGGAAAAGTGGTGGGCGTGTCTGTAGATCCTTACACGGTTTTAGGGATATATATGAACTGAAGTTTTAGCTTCAAGTAAGAATTAATGCCATTTGAAGCTCGAGCTTTAAATTACATGTTGTCTGAAGTTTGACTTGTGAATAGGAGTTCCCGTGTCAGATGAACTTTGAGCTATGAATAGACGATCCCTAGCATAATGTTTCTTAACGCCACCGTACATCGTTCATACGCACTGAGTTTAACGACGTTTGGGAAATAGCTGAGAGCTTTCTTCTCGTAACTGTCAGGATAACTGCAAGAAATAAAAGGTAATTATAGAACGTTTTCATTGCTAAAGAAACGATACACCAGCTCTGTATTCGATAATACTGCTGGTAATTTATAAAACCATTGAGAAGATCAGTCGAAATTCCGGTCTCGTTATGTTTATGTGTCTTACTTAGAACTATGTCCTAGCTTAGGTTAGAGTAAGTTAGTATAGAAGAGGTTAGGGTAGGTTCAGATCGGCTAGATTAGAACTATATATATTCCTGAGTCTCACATAAGGCCACATCGATTAGCTATCACCCCCGAAATTTCTATGCTTCAAGAAAATTCGTCTGATACGATCGCAGGTGAAGATGGTATGTTTGTTATAAATATTTCAAAGAAAACCTTTAATAACGAAAATACCTGATATAAATGGGTGCAAGAGTTCTGAAACGTACTGATAGATGAAAAAAATAGAGTCTTGCTCGGAAATCTATATCCCAGAGCATAGCATAACCCCCTACTAAATAAAATACTGCTATCGATAAAACCTCAACTGGTGCCGGAAGCACTGGCGTCAAACTCGCCACGCTGAGTACGTTCATCACTGTGCGTGCATTCAAAAAAGCTTTCTTGCCCCGTCACAACCACCAGCAGCACTACAATAAGCACTACCTAAGCTTACTTTACCTAACCTTAGGTACCTAACCTTACCTAACCTAGCCTAATCTGCGATACAGCGAGCAGCCCAGCACACGAACTGGAACGCCGCCCGCACGCACACCGATGCTCGTACACTGAATAGTCGCAAACGTACAAAGCGCGTGGCGACTTTGGCGCCTGTGCGGCCTGCACGAGTTGATGCTGACGGTAGTGTTGACCGTACATCCTCGCCGTAGCAATTTTTAAGCAAGTTAAGCAATTTTAGGCAGTTCATGAGCAAGTTCTCTTCCTGAAAATAAAGTAACTAACACTTACTTATGCTCATCGTTACGTCTTATAAAATATATCAACTGGAACATAAGTGCTGTATGAATAATATTCAGAAGATATGTCAGGAGCCCCGTATGCGTACATAAGACATCAGTAAGGCCTGACACGTAGCAATTCTACTCCTGTTTGCCGACCATTGAATATTAACTAAACTCTCCGGTATTTCCAGTTGGTCGTAATTTCATTTGTTTGAGGTTCTGTGCTACCATCTTGCTGCCTCCACTGCATTGCCGCCTCTGAAGCAGCGAGCTCTATTGCTTCTAATTTGATTGCCGCGCTTTTTATAACAGCGCTTCTCAACCCTTTGAATGTTTTCGCTGATGGAATTAACTTTGAACTCTTCCTAACTGCTGCAGTTAAACATGCTTCATGTTCCCTGATATCGTGACATCGCTATAGAGAGAAGTTGTTGCTCATGATAGTAGGAATATAATTTACGACTAGAATAGCGCTAGTAAAACGAGAAAATGGTACCCAGAAAGCAACTTCTTCCCCTTGCTGTATTTACGGGCAAAAAGAACTGAACAGTATGTTTCGAAAATTCATTTCACTGGGCATTTTATTACGAAAAGTTATTCTAGTTTGACAGTGTCAATAGAACTACACTTCCTTATGAGCTAAGATCGATTAAGCAAAATCGCTGCCTAAGCACACCCAGCTGAAACTAACACTATACGCCACAATGTAAGTGAAGCATGCATAATATCGAACATTGCTGGTGTCCCGAGAAAGCCTTAACATAAGATCAAGTTTTAGAATATTTATAACATTTTTTCGTATTATTTTCTTTAATTTGGACCATGCTAAATGCATAATTCATTTAGCGATAACCCAAGGAGAAAAATACCATTTTATGTCATCGATTTCTTCATTTATACGCACGTACGTGTCTGTTAGACCCTTTTTTCAAACTTTTAGCCCGGGGCGAAATTTTCTTTCCCCCTGTGCCATGTTACACGCTGTCGAAAATTTGGAGCCATAATTTTCCAGGCACATCTAATTACAGGATGAAAGTGCCATATTTTGTATCGGCGTAGCGATAAATTTATTCTTAAATTCGATGCTTCGCATCGTCGTGCTGATAATGATTATTCTTAAAATACCATGCTTTTCATTGGTACAGTGACAAGAATAATTCTTGAAGCGCGATGCATCGCATCGACAAACCGATGATTATTATTCTTGAATCTTCAGGCGATGGAAGAACAGCTGCGTCAAAATGGCCTGCACTCGCCGCTTTGCAGGGCTACGGGCGCAGAATAATAGCCACTCAGAGTTTCACTGGAGCTTAAACAATCGCGCGAGTCCAGTGGGGCGCTACAGTAATTGAAGGAACTTTGTATTTCCGCGAAGTACGAGGAGGTAGAATGGCAGTCTAGCTCTATAGAGGCGATCGTCACAGCGTGATAGTCTTTCGTTGATTCGCTGGGGACTGACTCTAGGTAGGTCCATGAGGCTGTGTTACCTCACTAGAGAAGCTTTTTCCAGTAGTAAAAGTAAGGTAAGGTTAGCTTGATTGCACAACAACATTACTGGGAAGCTCACACGCACAAGTTCGTGCTGCAAATGTAGGCTCAATGGTCCTAGAAGAGTGTACGACTGCAGTCGAGCACACGCTTGTTAGACTCATGGCATTACAGAGGGGAGGTTCTCTTACAACAACTGCGACCGCCCGGGTATCTCCATGGTAGTTGAGGGTCAGTTCCCCCGCAATGACGGCTGAATGCAAGCCACGCACCATAGAACTCACTTGCCTGACGAACAGTCTCGAACTTCCGCATTCTGTGTTTAGGAGTCCACACTCTCACATTCTACCACTGTGGGATCACGCTATATAAGACAAAGTACACTAGTAGCAAAATAATTATTAGCCGTTACATACTTAGTCAACTAAATATGAACCATTTTTGTTGCACAAAGCGTCTCAATCTTTCCGTTAACTGGGAATAAACCCCCCTTCCCAGAATTGCAATGGTTACGTGGCAAAGACTACATCCATGTATCTTCTCAAGTCATTCAAAGAATTAGAAATTTTACAATCGTAATATTATTTTGCTTGAGGCTCCGTACGTCCGTCCGTTCATCCGTCCGTCCATGTGTCTGCATGTTATGCTTTTAGCACTAGAAGGACGTTCCACCGTAGATGTCTTCTTTTTGCTTCTTCAAGACATTTTCAGTCAGTTTCGAAGCAAAGACATGAAGAATATAATATTTTTCACCGGTATCATATCTACAGCTTTTCGTTTTTTTTTCACCACGGTCCATATTATGTTCGCTTTGCTGAGACGGATGACTTTCTTAATAGGGACAGATGCATAGCTTGGATACGGTACGGGAGCACTGTGAAGCGAGTAGTGTCGGACATCTAGACTCTAAGGAATTTTTTGAAGCGAATGGCGATGACTAAGGAAATACAATGACTTCTTGAGAACAGGGTTCGCTGCTGTGACTGAAGACATTGGACGAGTCTCTTGCACTTTGTTGTATAACTATCGCATCAAACAAAGTCGAAGAATGAGAATAGATCGGATACACCGATAAAAAGTTCAATTGTGTAAAATTATGAAGAGCTAAGTGATCAGTAAATTAGGGGAAATAGAGCTTAGAAAGGGCGTGCAAATACATAGAGCAATGCTAGAAGTTATGTTGTATCTCTATGTATTTCTCAAGATACAAGTGCGAATTCTTTGCTGCCAACATCCGTGCGAGATTTACAGGTACAATCATAATACTGAGAGGTTAGACCAGGTGTAAGATAGACAGACTGCGTAACGATAGACAAAGTTTAGCGGCGAACATTAGTTTATACGGGAAGGGGGGGGGGTGTTCAGTTAGAAACGCTGCCTCTGGTTCAACTAAGGTAAGTGAAAGCATCACCTAATCGGGAACTTAATGGCATTTATTGGCTGCCTACGGAAAAAAAAACCGAAAGGCATCCGATAATATCGACTAAATGCCTATAAATATCCGATTGGGATATTAACCGTTGAACTTCCAGCGGTCCCGCTAGTTGAGACTATTATGTATGAAGACCTGAATAAGGGAAAATCCGAAAGAGGAATATCTGGTAGATATGGAGGGTGGGGTAACACATTCCAGCCAAGCTGCAGCAATTTTGCCTTTTTTTAAAGAAACGTGTAGTCTGGCATTAACCTGATAGCAAAGAGCACTTTTCCCAGGGGCCAATTCTGGAGGTTTTTCTTGAATTGCTGCTTTTAATTCGTCCAGTTGTGAGCAGCAGTTCACAGTTTTAATTATTTGGTTACTTGGGAGGAGCTCATAGTAGAGATTTTCTTTCCAATCCCACCACACACGCACACACCTATAAAAAAAAATGCAAGACTTTCTCATAGAGGTGAAAACACGCTTTTGGGTTCCTGGGGGTAGCTCATGTCACTCACTCTGGGATTCTCTCTAGGAAGATTTTGGTAAACAATCCATTTCTCAATTTCTGTCACAATTTGCTTTAAAAAAGGTGGATTTAAAAAAAAGGCGGATTTTCTTTCCGTTTAAAAACGTAAATCTCAGATGCAAATGCTATCCAACAAGTTTCTTCTTATTCAAGCCCCGCGGCCCCCCCCCCCCCTCCCCCCTCAAAAAAAAAAAGGAGAGATTGGCGACCCCAGGCTTCACCAGGTGCTCATTAACGGCCGATTTTGATAAGTTGAGGGGTTTTGCCAATTCTCTGGTTGTGCAGTGTAGGTTATCGTAATCAACGGCCTAATTAAATATGTGGTCATCATCTTTAGAGGATACTCTGTTTGATCGCTCTTCATCAATAAGGCTTCAGTCTCCAGCTCGGAATCTCTCTGAGCTACTTCGGAACGGTCTTTCGGATAAAAAATCCTCCTCTAACATTGCGCATATTTCTTTGGTTGATTGTGAGGCATTTCTTCTAATATCAAACTAAAAAATCATTTAGTGCTGAAGATGATTTTGTTTTATTTTCAAGTTAAAGGGTTACCGAATTTACACAGGTTGTAGGATCCTAAACCTTCTTCCATGAAAAGATAGCTTGAATGGTACTCTAAATGGAGGTGTAGCCAAATCCTATTAACCGGACTCAATCATGTCGTAAATAAGTCAAAGGATGAGCTACTAAAATCGCCACAAACTATTGGAACACTCCAGTACTTGTAGCTAAACGGCGAGCAGGTCCTGGCTACAGTATTTCAGCTGAAGACTACAGCAGGGCCCCTGGGTGCGAAGCTTCCGAAAAAGGGATGCAGGCTGAGGAAAACCAGAAACGAGGAGCTGCTGTCGGGCTGCAGCGTCCAGCTCCAGTCTCTGGATGTTATCACTTCTGTACGAACGGATAAGCTGTCAATAATTATCTATTGCTGTGTACAATTGTTAGAAAAACTTTTTTACCCACGTAGGGTATAAAAAATTTGCGGTTAAAATGCTGGTTCCTCCAGTACTCCAAGGCTTAAAATTTACTTGGGAGTCATTTTACCGAAGCTGGTATGTTAATTTCGAACAACATGGTATGTTTACATTTCACCCGGAAGAAGCCTCATGCACTGCAAGTATCAATTTTTACGTAATTTGCTGAACGCCTTTGGATGCATTATATTGCCAACACATATCAATGTTTACTGTACGTCCCAACAAATTATATTCGGATAGAGATGTGGCAGCTGACGGACAGCAGGGGACAAGCTCGGACCTGCCCCAGTATAGGAGCGCTTGACTGATACTCACTCGCGCCACCCAACACTAATTCAATTATTTGGATGAACCTGAACGTTGCAGTTCCCTCGTTTTTTTCTTCCTTGCTGCTTTTTCTCCTTTATTCAGGTGTCTACTGAGTGGCGTGTTACACTATCAGTGGTGTTAGGAGACATTTGTTTGGGCCCAACGTGCGGTCAGAACGTAACGACCTTCAAAGACTGTTCTAGGCGGGAATGTGTCTATCCGCCGAGACCCGAATTAGGAAGCGTTCGATTGTAACTGGTTTTAATCCGTTGAATTTAGTTGCAGACGTTTATCTTTAATCGGGTACCAGGGAGTTTTCTCTAAAACGCTCAAGCTTGTTTCTTCAAATGAAGTTTTCATCTATCTCAACGTAGCAATGCTTACTTCACAATTCAGAGTGACCAAACCAACGGTCCTGTTTGAAGATCTTGAGAAGTTAAATATTTAAATTGTAATTTCACCTTCCCATTGGATGCGCGCCTGCACTGCTATGAGAGCAGTGTTTAGCACATTGTAGAAAATATGCTATACCTGTGGTACGTATACCGTCTCATTGCCAGCTCGATATATTATTTATAAACTTGTTAGAGCGATGACATTCGCTATAATCTTTCTAAAGAGTACGTGTAGAGAATGTACAGAAGCTACGCTGATTGTNACATTGTAAAAAATATGCTATACCTGTGGTACGTATACCGTCTCATTGCCAGCTCGATATATTATTTATAAACTTGTTAGAGCGATGACATTCGCTATAATCTTTCTAAAGAGTACGTGTAGAGAATGTGCAGAAGCTACGCCGATTGTCCTGTAGTGTAGAATGCTCATTAAGATGATTATAAGATTGGATAAATACGTAATTAGCGTATTAAAAAGTGCCACAGTATAGGGGATTGCCCCTGAAGTACTGTAAGTGAAGAGAAAGTAAAATGTAAAATTTACCCAAATGTAAACGGCTGTGTCATTGCCTGAAGTTTGCTGTAATGGTAAAGTTTTTTCTGCCACAGGTTTTTCTTTTTATCTTGCCCAAACATACAAAAGTACATCACTTGACTAAAGTTTTGCAGAAATATAGAGAAATAATAGATTTTTTATTTTAATCTACTATTTCATTCATTTTTTGAAACGTATACTGAACATAGCTTCATATTTGTACTTATTGTATGTAAAATGTCAGACGAAATTTTTCATCAATTATAGATCTACGTAAATAGAGTATTCAAGCATCTATGATGGACAACAAAATTAGAGACCAATTCTCTAGAAATGATCAGAGTGGCTGCTACTCCTAATTAACAAAGTAAGAAATCTTAATGGGGTTTATCATAAACGATGAAGAGTGAAATGTGGCTAGCAAAACTTTGCCACATCTACCCCATGTTGTGATACCAAAGATATTTTTTTTCTCCCTTGTTCATGCCTGTATTTTCACATATTCACTGAACCATTACATCCGAATTTTTTTTCTGATGTCTTTATTATACACTAAATTCTCACAGGAAATCCAATTTTGTGCTCCGTAGACCAGTAGTAGCGAGCGAGTTCAGCACTTGTTCGAGACACGTTCTTGACAGGTTGAAAAGATGTTGCCCGCTCTTACGAAGGCCGTGTACGCGAGGCGCTCCTTCTCTGACCAACAGAATATCGGCCCAGCCGAGAACCAGATACTGGAGGCTTCCAGCACCACGTCGTCAGGTTTACGAGCCTTCCGAAGGGCGACGACGCTAGAGACGGATAATGTTTGTTTACGATGCTCGCCTCATAGTTTGCGTTCATTTTATGAAAAATATCGCAGAGCCAAGAGCGGAATTTATTAATTTTTTTTTTTTTTGCTGATCTAGCGTCAGACGGACGGTGGTGGCGCCTGCCTGTTTGGTAGCGGTCATCTTGCACTCCCAGCCACACTATACAATCGTAAGCACAACTTGACGCGAGGATGTGCAGCGTGCATGGCGTTTGTTATGCGTATGTATGCTACCGACTTTATATATGTATCGGGATGACGGGCGAACTGCTCATCTGCTGATCAAATTGTACGCGCGATTGTACAAACAAGCACCGTCGTCGTTAACCCTGTAACGACTGCTTTAAGAGTGGGTATAAAAACTAGCTGTACCNTATATATGCTACCGACTTTATATATGTATCGGGATGACGGGCGAACTGCTCATCTGCTGATCAAATTGTACGCGCGATTGTACAAACAAGCACCGTCGTCGTTAACCCTGTAACGACTGCTTTAAGAGGGGGTATAAAAACTACCTGTATCCGCATGAAAAGTGGTGTTTAATAAAGACACTAAATGGATTAGTTGAAACTATCGGTGTCAACGCCAATAGTGTCTTTTGTTGCAGATAATACTTACGATATTCCAACTTTGGACCGTTTCCCTTCAAGCTGCAAATGCCAAACATATAAGGTTAATGAAGTCAAAGTTCCCGTAACTACAACATTGCGTGTATAGGACTGCCAGTCTATATACCATACGACTTTAATGATTTTAAGCTCTTATATTTCAGAGACATTCCAAACTTACTATAGGCACTCGCCGAAGCTTAAGAACAAAAAAGGCACATGAAACTGTGCATGCTGAAGTCGTGCCATCGGCAATATGATCAGATGGGCCTACTGAACGTCGGCAGTAGACTAGACTACAGTAAAGAATTCTACATTAAAGGTTGTTTAATTAATATGACTTCGTGATTAAAAAAATCAATTGGCTAAGTTTTCGACCGTCGAAGCGAAAGCAGCTCCTATGCAATAAATGTTTTGTGTGAGTGTAGTTCTGTATTGTTGAAATAATACTATTGTAATGAGGAGAAGCTCATAAAAAATTTATACACAGCAATGAGCTCCCAATAGGTGCATAAATTTTGAAGACCTGCTAGTATCTGTCATAAATTTTTTGAAACATCAGTTGAGGTTAACAGAGCAACTGGTGCTGAGTTTTCTCCCACGTTACTGTACTGAAACAAAACAGTTTTTTTGCTTTACAGTGAGCGACCTTTTAGCCTTCTTGTGTTTTGATGGCAGGGGCTCTACAACCAGCAGCATTGCCAAAGTTTATTACATTATTTCTATTTTGACGTGATCAGTAAGAAGAGTGATTTGCCAAAATCAATATGTAAACACAAAGGTTCAGTAGGGATCTGCATGACAAGTGGATCATTTCAATGCATCATTTTGGTATCTGATTTTGCCATTAGTTGAGTTATTCGTTACAATTATAATGTAGCGACCATTGAGACGCTATGAGTTCTGTAAGCGCGGTTATGAACCCTGTAGGAGAGGATGCATTGAGATTGTTCTCGGCTTTGAATGTACATTATTTTCTTGTTTTAAATAAAAGCATATGAGAACAGTGGACGCTTCCTTTCAAAACTAGCTAGCAGTTTTCTATTCCTTTTTTTCGGAGAAAGAGATCCTACTACGAAGTAGACAGTGGTTTATGGGACAGTTCGGACGGAACTGTATTTATGAAAGTGATCGATGTTACATTGAGTATTTTCAGGGAGTAGCAGAAGATGTTCAGATTTTTAAAACCGGGTAAAGTTGTTAACTTCAGTTTTTTTGCTTGAGTTTTAGTTATAAAAATGTTAGTTTTTTATGTATGCGTACAGAAGGCTGTGGATATAAAATAAAAATTTCCATTTTAAGAATAGAATTAGTACCTAATCTACTGCTAGCATGGAAAAATAATTCAATTTTAATGTATATACTAATTTATTATTTGTTTTTTTTTATATTTTTCTATTTCATCAGGAACAGTACGTTTTAATTAACGTGTTATGCAATTAATTGTGGAAAAAAACTTCGATCTAAAAATTTAAATGAAAATATATTTGAAAAAAAAATCGTTCTTCTAACCTATATGATAACACCAGATGTCGCTGCGGTTGCTCTCGTACAAGGCTTTTTTCGAATTTCCATTACATTGACAATCTTGGTACGGGACGTCCTAGAGCCTAAATGTCTGATGGTCCTCTATCTCATGCATATGAAGAGTCATAACAGTCTTTGGTCTCATTTCGTGATCGAGTGACCTACTTAGCTCATATGAAGAGCCACGACACAATCTTTGACCTCTTGCCGAGAGTGACCTCTTATCTTATAGGACGAATCAGAACAGCCATTAATTGGTGTCTTGAATGGCCTGCTATTTAAATGGAGAGTCAAAACACAGTGTTTGGCCTCTTTCCCTGTGTGACCTACTGCCTCTGACGAATGGGACGCCAGGTTGCTGCAGTTATTACCAAAGTATGAAAAATAGCTGATCCCGAGCCGTCCGCGCCAGGGGCAGCTGCAGCGAAGTTGACCCAGTGAAGTCGCTGGCACATTGCCGGGACTGGGTGACCTCCATGCGAACTGCACCGGAGATCATTAGGGAAGAACGTCTGTGGAACGGCAAGTTTTGGCTGCGGACGTTGGTGCTATTAATACTCTCTTGAACTCTATTTGTGAACCTTGGCTCTTATATGAAGCAAGGAACGCTGGATTCAAGAAGCCAAACGTTGGCATTCTACGCACCTTTGGTGTCAACACTATACGCCCATATAAGAGTTATCGTCAGTTTCAATGTAATATATGTATACGAAAACGTGTACACAGATTCCCTATTAAAATGATGCAGACCATATCTAAGTAGCTATGCGTCACTCACACGGTCATTTTCTGGTGTCACTCCAACATCTTTATGCTCTTAAATAGCTTAAAGTTGCTTCTTGAATGCCCCAGGTCTAGAATTTCGAAATATACAATTAAGCTTGATAAATTGAAGCGCTGTTGATGATTAATCAAATCTCTCTACATTTCTAGTGGCTGAGTTGATGAATTCGAGATAAAATCTCACAAATTCACCAAAGCAAACACAGAGTGTGTACAATTCTCATCGCTAATGGCGCCTGCCACCAGATCGATTATTGACTGCGAGCTTCTGATGGCTGCTACTTGGAATAACTTCGGCGAGCAAAGAGCTTACTTAAGGAGACCCCACGAAAGGCAAGTCTACTCTACGTCTGGATGTGAAGAAGGCGGCCATGCCTGCATTCTCGGACGGCTCGCTATTACCTGAAGTTCGACCAGTCGTAAAACAACGCGTTATCATTTTTGGTGCAACATAAATATTGCAAACAGATACTTCATGTATTGCAGTTATATTTAAAATCCCAGCAAAATCGTCATAGTTGTGGCTAAAATTTACTTTTATCAAGGTTTGTTTATAAATCAGTTATCGACAGCCTCTCAACTAATAGATATGTAGGCCTATGTTACGCTCATATTTAGTAGACTGGCGATCCCTGGGAATAACAATAAAGGGAGACACAGACAAGCAAAGGAAGAAAATAAATGCATGCCAAATGACGCTGTTGCGGACCCAACAGCTGCAGTGACCGCTGGTCGTTTAACTGCAGTTTTTTTATAACCTGCGGACGAAATGAGAGAGGTGATAATGTTTTCGTTGAATATTTAAGCACATATATTTGCATATATATTTTCTTCAGATGGCATAAATGTATTGTCGATTTCGATTAGCAGTAGTTGAAAAAAGTTTGTTACCCACGACGCGCGTTTCGCTGTACATCAACTCATCAGCTGGGAGACTCAAAGCTGGTAATTCGACACTTGTTATTTCTGCTCATGTGACAGCATTATAGCTTCGACAGGTTGTAAACTGTCGCCATCGGTACATCTGTGTGTCTGCAAAACGTACAGAAATTGGAGTCAAAGCAGCAGATCGTAGATGAAAATTGAGAAAACATTTGCTTGATTGAAGATGTCTTTTAATATTTTGGAACATCCGGTATCATAGTTACACCTTCCTTTGATAGCCGCTCTAAATTTCGCAAAACTTTCAAATATCGAATTACTAACTTTGAGCCTCCCACCTGATGAGCTGATGTACAGCGAAACGCGCGTCGTGGGTAACAAACTTTCTTTAACTGCTTCTAATCGAAATCGACATATTTGTAAATATATATGTGAATGTATATTTGTAAATATATGTATATATTTATCTGTCCACCCAAAAACACGTAGAAGGAGATGAGCAATTTTCGTAATTTTTTTTTACAGGGAGTTTGTTGGGTTGACCTAGATGTGACCCAGGCAAAAAAACTAGGCTTAGCTGGCAAAAAAAAAAAAAATTGCAGCGTTGCATTTGCCTCCATCGCGGCAGATGTCTTATGCCACGAGGCGCTTTATTTTTCTTACGTTATTATTATAGTGAATAGTATAATCCTCCGTTTCCACAACAACGGCGATCTAACAGAAGGAGCAATAAGGGACAGCTGGCCATCAAAAATGACGACGATGACATTTACTCCCACCGGGGGTGATGGTCTTAGGTCACGAGGCGTTCTAGTTATTAACATATTTTTGCTTACCTATAGGATGCTGTCAGGGAGTAATACATAGTACCAAGCTCTATAAGACAAACGGTGAAAGAGCACATCAATGATAGTACTACTCGAGCATTCTGAGAGTATATACCTCGGCCAAGTAAGGCATTCTTTATGAAAAATTCAAATTGTTCGAAAAACTAGGTTTGCCAATTTAATTGACCAAAATTGGTCATACGCTCTTCTTTGACAGCAATAACAGTTTTTGTAGTTTTCTTCAATATCAGTCTATATTTTGACAAACATTTTCATAAACATTAGTCAAACACACAAACGGATGAACCGATCGTCCTCAAAATTGGGTTACTTGTGTCCTTTAAGATTTTTTAAATAATTCCAGTATATTTCATGAAGATCCGCTGATGACTTTTCGAGTTATATTACTGGCAACCAGAAAGTGGTGTAACATACGTAAACAGGCATGAAGTGATGCAACATAGGCAGCCATATCATGCAGGCAACAATGATGTGATTCAATTTAGGCACGTATGAAGTGATTTTAATTTCGGCAACTACAAAGTGATTTAAATTAGGTAACCCTAATATAATATAACATAGGCACCCATACAGTAATGTCACTTAGACATCTATAAAGTGATGTAACGTGGGCTCATAAAGTGATTCAACTCTGGCAACCATGAAATAATGCAACAAAGGCAACCATGCAGTGATGTGACGTGGCAGCCACAAAATGTTGTAATATGCCTAGACAATCATGTGAAATCACATGGACACCCACGATGTGCTGCTTGATATGGTTCCAGTAGTGAAGGGTTGTGTCAGCACTAAAATGTGATGTTTTAAAATCATTTCACAGCTGTCCATGTATTTTTACCTCACGGTTAGTCATACCTTTTTTGTTCATGGCTACCAATGTGGTTTCACATTGTGGTATTAGTATGGTTTTCAATTTAGTTCTGCAGGATTGCCACAGGTTTTATGAACCTCTGTGTTTTGCAGCTGTTGGAAAATCATATCTGCCGAAATCACATCGACTAAAGTAATTTAAGTGCATTACGTATGTGTCCATCTGTATTACACTAGAAGTCTGTGAACTTTATTTACTAGCTTGTTCATTTACTTATTTGTTTGTTCGTTGCACAGAGATTCTTCTCATTAAGATAGGAAGATATTCGAGCGTCAATGGCGGAGGTACGCCTCAGAGGGAAGTCTTAGAGTCCGCCGTACAATCGATGTTTTCGTTCAGGAGTCAGGGCGAGACGGATATTTAAGGAACATCGTAACTTGGATACCGATTACTTCATACGTCGAGGGCACGAAAGAATTGAAGTTCAGAAGTTTTATTCGCCTGGCAAATATCAGTCGCTAAGAAGATGGAAGAGAAGCATCACTTTAGTGGTAATAATAAAAATAATGTCAGCATTCGCCCAAGGAGCTTGTATAGAGAAGGAGGGAGCCAGTAGCCTAGCTCGTTGAAGCTCAAGAGTCTCTTATGGCTGTCAGCCAGTCATCGGATGCACCAATCGCATATCAGTAAAGAGTCTCTNTATTTAAGCACATATATTTGCATATATATTTTCTTGAGATGGCATAAATGTATTGTCGATTTCGATTAGCAGTAGTTGAAAAATGTTTGTTACCCACGACACGTTTTGCTGTAACCACAGCTCATCAATTTCAACTATATTACATGCTTCTGATCTAATTCTTCAATATGTACGCCATCTAGAACCACAATTGTAAATATATGTATATATTTATCTGTCCACCCAAAAACAAATAGAAGGATATGAGTAATTTTCGTAATTTTTTTTACAGGGAGTTTGTTGGGTTGACCTAGATGTGACCCAGGCAAAAAAAAGCTAGGCTTAGCTGGCAAAAAAAAAAAAATTTACGGCGTTGCATTTGCCTCCAACGCGGCAGATGCCGTATGCTACGAGGCGCTTTATTTTTCTTACGTTATTATTATTGTGAATAGTATAAACCTCCGTTTCCACAACAACGGCGATCTAACAGAAAGAGAAACAAGGGACAGCTGGCAGTCAAAAATGACGACGATGAAATTAACTCCCACCGCGGGTGATGGTCTTAGGTCACGAGGCGTTCTAGTTATTAAAATATTTTTGCTTGCCTATATGATGCTGTCAGGGAGTAATACATAGTACCAAGGTTTATAAGACAAACGGAGAAAGAGCACATCAATGATAATAATAATCGAGCATTCTGAGAGCGTATACCTCGGCCAAGCAAGGCATTCTTTTGTAAAATTTCAAATTGATTCAGAAACTAGGTTTTCCAATTTATTTCACCAAAATTGGTCATACGCTCTTCTTTGACAGCAATAACAGTTTCTGTAATTTTCCTCTATATCAGTAAGTATTTTGACAAACATTTTCATAAACATCAGTCAAACACTCAAACGGATGAACTGATCATCCTCAAAATTTGGTTATTTGTGCCCTTTAAGATTTTTTAAATAATTCCAGTGTATTTCATGAAGATCCGCTAATGACTTTTCGAGTTATATTACTGGCAACCAGAAAGTGGTGTAACATACGTAAACATGAATGAAGTGATGCAACATAGGCAGCCATGTCATGCTAGCAACAATGATGTGATTTAAATTAGGCACATATGAAGTGATTTTAATTTCGGCAACTACGAAGTGATTTAACTTAGGAAACCCTAATATGATATAACATAGGCACCCATAAAGTAATGTCACTTAGATATCCATAAAGTGATGTAACGTGGACTTTCATAAAGTGATTTAACTTTGGCAACCATGAAATATTGCTACAAAGGCAACCATGAAGTGATGTAACGTGGAAACCACAAAATGTTGTAATATACCAAGACAATCATGTGAAATCACATGGACACCCACGATGTGCTGCTTGATATGGTTCCAGTAGTGAAGGGTTGTGTCAGCACTAAAATGTGATGTTTTAAGATCATTTCACAGCTGTCCATGTATTTTTACCTCACTGTTAGTCATACCTTTTTAGTACATGGCTACTAATGTGGTTTCACTTTGTGGTATTAGTATGAGTAGTATAACAAATACGGGTACCAGAACACATATTCAGTTTTTGTTATACTACTAGTATGATTTTTAGTTTAGTTCTGCAGGGTTACTACAGGTTTTATGAACTTCTGTGTTTTGCGGCTATTGGGATGACCTCTGTCTGCCGAAATCACATCGACTAAAGTAATTTAAGTGTATTGCGTATGTGTCCATCTGTATTACACTAGAAGTTTGTGAACTTTATTTACTTGCTTGTTCATTTACTTATTGGTTTGCTTGTTTGCACAGAGATTCTTCGTATTAAAATAGTGAGACATTCGAGCGTCAATGGCAGAAGTACGCCTCAGGGGAAGTTTTAGAGTCCTCCATACAATCGATGTTTTCGTTCAGGAGCCAGGGCTAGAAGGATATTTAAGGAACATCGTAACTTGGATACCGATTACTTTATACGTCGAGGGCACGAAAGAATTGAAATTCAGAAGTTTTATTCGCCTGGTAAATATCAGTAGCTAAGAAGATGGAAGAGAAGCATCACTTTACTGGTAATAATAATAATATCAGCATTCGCTTTATGATAGGAAGAAGTTCGAGCGTTGAAGATGCAATGTAACTATATCAAAGGGGAGATCAACGGCAGGGAGCCCGCCTGAGCTCAGCTGCATAAACGTATACGTTAAGCGTATGATTAATACGGGAAATAAAACTGGACTACGTTGCAAATATATATTTATTAGGTTTTACAAGCACAGTGTTGACTATTCCTTTGAGACGCAATGTAGATGGCGATGGTGATCCAATGGGACACGGGCAGTTTAGTGTTCTGTACAAATTATAACATTCCTTGAAATTATGACGAATTTTTAATTATTCTAGGTTTCGGAAAGTATATTATTTATCGTACATTGAGTATATAAAAATTCAATTGGGTTTTCATGCTCTACAGCGCATTCCTCACTGTACGACAAAGAAATTGATTTTGTTTAATGTCTCTGTGATTATTACAACTCATTTTATCACCTCTTATGGACCTCCAGGACTTATAGAGGTTCAGCCACGGGTAACAGGTGTGCGTTGTGCAGGCTCGAATGGTACCTAATGACAAGAAAACAAAAGAAAGAGCAGACATGCTCTGAAATGTACACCCATCCATTACAGTGTAAGGCTGAGAATTACACTGTCTGGCTATTCGTGGGCTGCAATACGCTTATATGTTTAGCAGTGGCGGCGGCAAATGGGGGCTTCAGCTCCCAATAATGAGTCAAGCCCCCGTTAGTTCCAATATTGCTACTATGTAACCAACATACATGTATCCTATAGCAAAGTGAAGCACCACCACATTTTACTCAAACCCTCTTCCCTCAGCCGCCTCCAAAGCACATCTCCTGGCGCCACCACAGTCTTCATGGTCTCGTCTGTATCACTAATTCGGAAGTTTCTGCTCCGTTGCTGTTATACAGTTGCCTTCTGTCAAGTCGATAAGACTGCCAGCGAAGGATACTACGTCAAATTGTTTCTGAACACCGAAGGATTTGAGAATATGTAATCGTATCACTCCAGGCGGGATTTCTCTTGCAAGTACATATACCATTTTTTCTTATCAACAGCAGAACGTGTGAATATAATTTTTTTTACTTTTCGGCTATGATGTTTCGTTTCTAATGTCTCAGTGACATATTGAAGCCCGCAGGAAAGTTTTTCAGTAGGTAAAAATGAGAGCTTCATTGAGGGCGATCTTACTTTCATGAAAAGCGCAAGTTTATTGCCTCTTTTTGTCATGAAACGTTTATTTGACGTAGTGTTAATACTCCACTAAGCCTTATCTTTTT
>LQNS02277603.1:6615740-6630765 GCA_001587735.2 Parhyale hawaiensis | reverse complement strand
AAAAATGAGAGCTTCATTGAGGGCGATCTTACTTTCATGAAAAGCGCAAGTTTATTGCCTCTTTTTGTCATGAAACGTTTATTTGACGTAGTGTTAATACTCCACTAAGCCTTATCTTTTTGTTGCGAATAATCTGGCTGCCTAGATGATAGACCGCCCCCTCGAATGAGAAAAGAGCTCTGTCAGGAGACGTCATCTTGATCGTTGAGTTGATGACTTACGTACAAATACCATTATCACACCTACTACATTCTCATGAATACTTTCACATGGGTTATCCTCTACAAATTTTATTACGTATCTAATCCCATTCGATGGATCCCTGGTTCCAGCTGTGTTGTAGTATACTACCTTTTGTGGTGTGCTATATTTTCTTTGCAGCTGCATTCTTCAGTAGTTGCACGTGCGGTGCACCAAGTTCTAATTCGTGAAGTCAGAGTGCTATACCTTAACTGCAGTGAAGAGACAATGACTTGATAATGAACATTCCTATGTGGACTATCTGCTCATATTGGTTAGCGTGCAGCTCAAGAGAGGCCGATCTCTACAAGCCTTCCACTTCGAGGTCATTTCGATTTGGCGGAACCATAAGCGAACAACAAGCACTCCTCTATTTCTGAAGCTCGAAACTTTCCTAATAACGATTGGCGATATCCATTAAGACTCGCGGCCTCTCTATAGAAGATCCTCTCAAAGAAAGACCAGTGCAAAAGTGCAGATCAAAGCGGCGCATGCAGACCTCCAGTGAGCTTCGGAGGCGTTGAATTTTCCTGTCTCAATGGACCGGAGCAGGTACGTGGGAAATCCACAGGTTCTGCAAGGACAGGATATATTGCACCTCTTTTTATCTTTGCTTCAATAAACTGTGTGTATAATTCTCAGTATTGTATAACATTTTTGATCTAGGCTAATGGAAAAGGATTGCTTCACATCATCGAAACATTTCAATAAGTAATGGGTGACCGTGCACTCAGGCTTAGTAACTATTAGATGGGAAGGAAAACACTGTATTTTATAAAACATTTAATCTACTCTGAAAAATCACCTCATAATAAATTTTGATTTTGGCAGAAGTTTCCTTCATTTGCAATGATATTTTTTCAACGCTCCATTAGCTTTTCAGTTCCTAGAAGAAAATATGTATATATGGGCTTTAAAGATGACCAGATAGTGGTTAATGTTCTTGAGGTGTAATGACTGCACTCATTGCTTTGGAATTGGCTGTGGACGTTGAAGTTGATCTAACCATTTTCTTTTGCGTCGTCGTTGAGTATAGTTGTAAAGAACCCATTTGTCTTCCCACTGACTAGACTTTCTAAACTAGAGCACTCTGAGAGCGCATACCTCCGCCAAGAAAGGCAACGGTAATGCAAAATTCGAATTGCCTTTGAAACAATGTTTTTTTTATCAACTTCAATATGTAATCATATGTGTCTTTTGATAGTATTAACAGTTTCTGCAATATTTTTGAAGATCCGTTCAAATTTTTTGAGTTATGCTGCTAACAAAAATTATGACAAACATAAGCCAAACACGCAAACGAACCAGCCGATCTGCACCTAAATTTAATCACTTATGTCTTTCAACATTACTAACAACTCCTGTAAGTTTCATAGAGATCCCTTCAAAACTTTTTGAGTTATTGCGCTAACAAGCATAAGGTCAAACACAGCGACAAACATATGGACGGACAAACAGATCATCACCAAAATTTGGTCATACTCCTTGTGATATACTTAACAACTCAGGTAAATTTAATAAAATTCCGTCCATAAATTTTTGAGTCATGGCATTGAGCAAAATGAGGCAGACAAACAAACAAACGGATGGACGGAACTTCACCAAAAGTTAATCATCTGTTCCTCCTAACATGCCTAAGAATCCCTCTAAATTTCGCCAAAATCTGTCCAACACTTTTTGAGTTATCTTACTGACAGTCAGAACGACAGAATAACAGACAAAGAGACTAACAGACAGACAGACATACCGGACGAAAGCATAAGCTCCTTGGCGGAGGTAAAAATGGATCCCTATGGTTCCTTGTAAGCAAGGATATGCAAGGATATTTATGGTAACCCGTTGTCCAATTTTATTATAGTTATTCCCCAGATCATGAAAGTACAGTAGGTTGGTATGAGTTGCTTTGAATTATTGAGCCAGTGCTATAAAGATATGAGTTTGATTTGGCCTCTACTTCATCCTAATTTATTTTAAGGGCTTCTTTATCAATTGACTTTGACCTGTCAGCGCATAGACGATCCTGGAGATAAAAATTTACCAATAAAAACCAAACAAAACACTCTTGGCATTTTCGAACATTTAAAATATTGGCTCCATATACAACACAAATGTTTTCTGCATCTTTCGCTGTCGTAGCTCCTGTTTTGAATTCGTAGAACATACGACGTCCTACAGGTGCTCCTGACTGACACCCATTTCTTAAGGTTTGAAGCAATCAGCCAATATACCTAGGTATTTAATTGTTACTGCTGAAAAAGTGACCGAGACATTGTAACTTACAAATTTAACAAAAAAAAAAACCTTGGGCGGGAACAACATTGCAGTAGTAACCGAATGTGGTCCCTTACTCGTAAGGGGCTTAGAGGATTAAATTCTTTTCAAACTAGCATCCTAACTCTCTAAGCGATAAAAAAATATATAAAATATAAAAGTGCCCACCTCTGCAAATTGCTGCGCTGTTGATGCTCTTCTTCCAGACACCGCCGGAGCTTCAGAATATGTGGCGTCGTTGGCGTGCGGTCTTTTGCTAACTTAAGTCAGGCCTTGGAAGCCACTTACCAAAATGCAGTTCATCCGTCGGAGAGAACTGTGATGGCTCCTCTGCGACAAATTAGCACAATTACGTGGAGAGCCCCAGCGCCAGAACCGGAATTTGGGCAACAGATGGAGACAACAGCGAGACGTCCGTTGTTTCCATCACCAAGTTCTCCTGCCGATTTCAGCAAGTTAAGTGAACACAGGAGTTGTTGAGTCGGAACTCCTTTGATACCGAAATGGGTGTGACAAAACTTTGTTTACTCAGCGCTGCTTATCAGGCCCTCCGTTTTTGACTAATATATGATAGCAATTCATGGTTGACGTTAGCGGCATACTCGTGCCACGTTGTTGACATCCAGGGACGCAGTTGTTTGAGAAAGTCTTCCGAAATATTTGTAGTTGCTACTGCTGCCGAAATGAAATTTTTTGTGACTGTTGCTGTAAATAACCGAAGCCGACGATCATAGGATGTATTGGTGTATGTAGTTAAAGCATGATACTCTATTGCGCTTTCGATGCGAGCTAAAATTAGATCTCGGATATTTTTATACTTACCATACATTCTCGGTATAAGGCAAAGTGGCATTAGTCTCCCACCATATCTAGGGAATTTGTCGACAGTGGCTTGTGCACCAAGTAGATACTCAGCAGGGTTCAGCAGCCTTCCTTTCTTCCTTAAAAGGAGTATAATTATACCTGTCCGTTACCACAGTTTCAACTCCCTGGACAATCATCTTCGTTGTAAATGCTTCACCAATGAAGCAGACTTGCGCCAAGCCCTCACAAACTTCTTTGCCTCCAAAGCCCAAGTTTTACCGCAAGGAGGTTGAATAGCTGGAGAAACGTTGACAGACAGTGCTGGATGCCGATGACAATTATTTCGAGGACTAAAGATAAGTTACACATACAGTCAAGCGTTTTTTTTTAATTAAAGCGGACAGAACTTTTTTGGGCCAATTTCATATAAGCGTCTTGAAGTTCACACTTTGTTTCGTAGTTACTAGCTGTCGAATTTGAAGGTTGTTGGTCTTATCACTGAATACTTTCTGGTATTGACGATTCATTAGTTTGCTCATTTCTCGATCACAACTACAAATGAGCCTATTTTGCCGAATAGTGGACTATTTTTATTCTACAAAAGAGTATGAAAACTCGATGCATGAGAAATGAAAACCTCGCTTTCTTTTACCATCTGGATGGTTGTAATTCTGTTTTCTGCATCTCTCTGTTTAGTGATCTTACAAGTCGTTGCTCGATTCTGTCCAGTTTTTTCTGCAATTAGTATGTCACTGGTACACAGGTGTTGACTTCTGCTGTTTGATCAGTCTGATTTTTTCGTAAGCAGTTCTTCGTGGAGTGTCAAACTTTATCTCGTTGCTGTCTTTGCGACGTCTACTCCATCATTGGTGGGAGATATTCCACCTACTTTGCAATCAACATTTATGGAGTACTTTATTCACGTGTTCACTCTAGATAATCATAATAAGAATGCACCCCAAGTTCAATTCTCGGGCTACAGCTCAACATTCAAACAGTCTCAATTTACCTCTTTGTACAGGCTATTAATTGTGAATGCTACAGTGATATTATTTAATTATTTCGTAAATAAATTGATAAATCTTTCATTTTGTAGCTTTTAAACTGGGTTGTATAATAATAAAAAAACTTCTGAACAGAAGATGCTGCATCTTGTGTGCTAACACTGTTAGAAAAAAAATGTGAAAAATCTTTCATATTATCTGATTTTGACAGGAAGAAACCTTATGCACTACGCTTGTAGATACTGTAGAACACTAATCCAAGTTGTTTCAACCAGTATGGTACTTGTGAGCTATATTTTGACTATGAGTTACGTCACAGATTTCGTTATCTCTCTGATGACAGTGCGCATCCCATCGGTTTACGACTGAGGTAGCGTTGTTTGCCACACAGAGCTGGTATCATATCGTGATATTGATCGCCTGATGCTGGCAACTCGAACAAACGTGCCGTCTTTTGTGCTGCGGCTCGTGTGAAGCTCCCCTATATAATATCGTGGTGTCCAAGCGGTGGATGAATGAGAAGTCGTCACCCCCAAGCGAAATTTTGTTATATAAACGAATCAAAAGTGCGGTAGTTGTCTAGTTCTATTTATAAGCTCAAGTTCCTAATACTTTCAGTTTTATGCAGGCAGGGTCATACGAACTTCGAAGTGAAAGAATGGCCTACGAGTCACTACAAAATGCACTTTATAGTAAGTGAACTGTGATGTACACCATTCTCGGCGGCCACCATTGTCGGGAGGCTCTATTTTTATTTTTTTATGCATAACAATTGTATGTTACGTACCGGTAGCTCTTCACACTTGGGGGCTCAGGCTGTCATTTGACGAGTAAGTAGGCCCAGCGAGGAGCCAAAACAACGCGAAAGGGGTAGAAAAGTTATTTTCTTTCCACTATCATGTGAAGAGAAATACAAGCGGGCTTATTTTGGTCGAGCGTCACAGCTTATTAGCCAGGCCTATGATAATTCGACCGACTACATGGATCCAGGAACTGCCAGTGACCTTAAGTGCCTAGGAAGTACAACACCAAATAGCAATGCTTAGTGAATGTTTCACTTTTACCTCTGTCGAGAAGTGATTCCAAGCACAGCGGTTCCGGCGTGCCGGAAGTTTCGACTGCGCAGGTCAGTTCCTTGTCGTGTGTTTTTCGATGGGAGCTGTCCAATCCTTCAGAAGCGTTCCCCCTCTGTTGTGCTCACTGTATCGAGAAAAGTGCTTCCCCAAATCCCGCACACTTTTCCATGCGTTCAATAACGGAAAAACCTGCCTTGGTCCAGCTGGGTCAGCACTCCGTGTGCCCGGGAACGCGGACTGGAAGTAGCACCACACTTGTCTAACTGCACCACACTCAAGTTTGAGTCTCTGCCTCAGCACCGCTTGCAGTGTACGCACGTTCTACAATATATCTTTTAAAAATTACCTCCTGTATTCAAACTTTACTCCGCACTCAAGCGCCTGCAATTCTCTCGGGCAGAAGAAGAGTTTCACTTTTGCGGGATGCCATCTTAGAGCTAATCCAGCGTGGTGATACGCACTCTCGCACTTTTACAGAGACTCTAATTGCATTTGCATAAACCTCTGGGTGTTGGAAGCTTTCTTTTCGTTCTTATCAATTTTTAAGAAACCTGGGACGGGAGCGAACCACACCAGGGCCTTAAAAATAACGCATCAGGAGAGGACAAGCTTACTTCACTAAATTGGAAAATGCAGATATTGTTACTTAGCTGACAAGTATGTTAATATAAACAGAACCCTTTCTGTATTATACTCAGTACAATAGAACATTATTATAAAAAATACCACTAGAAAATAATTACTAACTAATAATATATATTGTTGCAGTTTCTTTTTCTCTATATGGTGTCAAGGCCGGAATATTGACTCTTATTGTATTACAGATCTAAGTTGCCACAGTTATTGAAATTCCCAACAGTTAAGCCTTGTTCGCACTTATATTAGTATTGAGTCAAGTGGTAAGTAGTTAATTGCCGAACAGTAAGATTTCAGTCAAGTTGCTTAGTCAGTTAATTACTAATCTACTGGACTAAATTCTCAATGCCGGAAAAGCGCTCAATAGTGCTTAGATATCGGCTTGAGAATGATGTTGCGTTACATGTAACATTTATTTTCAATAAAGATTGATTGATTCTCTTTGTTCTATTTTTTAGGCAGGTCTGCAGGGAGAAGCCTTTCATTACTTTCCACTAGACAAGTCTGAACTTGTTCAATTTCAGTAAAGTTATTAGTTTTGTTTAGTCATAAGTCAATATGCCTCGTCAGAGAAAGTACACGACATTCAAGTGAGTTTCGAATTATATACGACATGATTGTTTGTGGAACATTAAATCGCCGAAGTATAAAAAAATGAAACAATCTGCTTTTGCCGATATATTTTGCTTCGTTGGGTGCCCATCTTTATACTTTTTTGCGTCCACACTTCAGCCAATAAAGCACTGTACACACTTCAAATACTGTATAATATGAAGTGAACGAGTTTGGTAAATAGTTAGTCAGTTGACAAGTAGCTAGGGCCTACTTAGCTACCACGTGCTTGACTAAATACTCTCCCAAGTGCGAACAAGGCTTTAGTGAGTTCATTCTTTGGAAAGTACATATTAAATATCGCACAATGAATAGTGATTTCTTACTTGTGTGTAACTCCATCTTTTTGATTTAGATAAAAAGAACGCTTCTTTCTTTGCTGCTTTGAATGACAATTTATCGTTTTCCAGTAATTGCTAACTACAGTCCGTCAGACGGAAACCTTCGATTAAAATTGCTGCAACGTTTTCCTATTAAACACGAAAAGTTAAATTGATTGATTTCATAAAGAAATCTTCAAGTGGCAGCCACCCTGCGGCTCCCAGGCGCTCCTTTTACGAAATTGGATTAGGGGCGCCTTTTACTTTGGAGAATTAGGTGCTCCAGAAATTCTAAATTATTTCTTTTCTTTCGCAACAGACTCGAGTGCGGCGGTGCTGGACGTTCTTGCCGAGCCCGGCGCACTGAGCACTAAGGCAAGGTGCACGGTGCAGAACTAAGGTAAGCTGCGATGAGTAAAACTATAAGGTAAGGTGCACGGTGCAAAACTAAGGTAAGGTAAAATGCTTTTTACAGAAGTAAGGCAAGATGCACTCTTCTGAATTGAGGCATGATACACTCTGCAGAACTAAAGTAACGTGCACCGTGTTGTGCGTTTCAAGATGTTTATACGACTGAATAAGCTTAAACAACAGTTGTTTTCAATGAAATTTCAATTCATGAGCTATTGATGAATTCTCTCGTGATTCTGCAGTATTTTATAAACTCCCTTGTTAAAATATCCTGAAAATTGTTTTGTATTTTCCAAAGATCAGGCGCTAGAGAAATTTGTTTATTTTTTCTCTCGCTAAATGTGATCTAATAACACAAAGTTGCTGCCGATAGGCTGAGAGAATGTCTAATATACCGAAATAAGTATTATATCACTGACTCCTAATGCGTTTTCAGCAAAATTAATGGGGTGTTTAGTAAAACATGGCGAACTAAATTTACAGCAAACCTGCAAATTTGGACCTTGATGGCATCACATGCCAGCGTCATAGCGGCTAACGACCCAAACTTTGCTGCCGAAGTGCAGCAGTCCAGAGTCATTTTATGGCAACATTAATGGCCGTAAAGATGGGAGCTTTATGGGGCGAATCGCGAGGATGCTGTAGCAGGGCTCCACCTGGCTGCCGGTCTTGCTGTAGCCTGTTGCTTCAGCTGCTAGGAATGCTAATTGTTACTTCAGTGCTGCATGCAGACGGTGTAAGGTGTTCCTTGAGTAGTATATGTGATCATTATCGACTCATATGTATTATTATTGAGGGCCTTAAGAAAGTTATATAAAGCAGACTTTGAGTGTCATCGATTGAGCTGCAAAATTAAGACAATAGACTTAACTTTCTCCAAGTTTCAAGTAGGCGCGCTGGCCCCGAACTGCTGAACAGTTAAGGAGGCATATCCTTTAATCAGTCACCTTTGGGACTTCCGAAAACACATAACTAATCAGTAAAATTAAGTTCTCAACTATCTCAAGCTTAACTGGGTTGCTGATAATTCCAGTGACACTACTCATGTTGGAGAAAAAAGTTTCTGTTCGAAGTTCCAGACGAGTCAAGTGTTGTGCGCTCAGCTCGAATGAGACGAACCAATCGATAACACGAAGATGTGAAATCTAAGAACTGAGATACAATAATTAACTAATTTAGTTCCCTGCGGATTAGTGAAATAACTGAGAAGTTAAAACGAATTAAGCAAGAAGACTGAGAATGTGCCGATTCCAGAAACGTGGCCGATATCGATACTACCGATACATCGTTAAACGGGCTAGTTCACGTAGAGATACGTGCATCGTGTTACAGACACGTGCAGATACGTGCAGCGTGTAACAAACACGTGTAGTGATACGTGCATCGTGTTACAGCCACGTGCAGATACGTGCAGCGTGTAAGAAACACGTGTAGTGATACGTGCAGAGTGTTACAGCCACGTGTAGATATGTGAGATACATGCAGAGTGTTCCAAACACGTGTAAGAGATACTTGACTAAAATTACCGCATACTGCAGGCCTTTTAGCTTGTGAAGAACACACATGAATATTTCTTTTACCCCGTTTAATGTCGAATTAATTGCACGCCACTATTTTCACTGATGAATATTGGAGGGAAGTTTTAACGCCGTCGTTAAGTTGCAGCGAAGACAGAAACGTTATTGCAGCGCAGTGAAAGCGGGGCTCTATAAGCGACAGTGTGGCGTGTGTCCCACTCCGCAGCCCGAGGACAATATCGGCTCGGACCTGAAGCTCAGTGTAGGCTAGAGTGTTGTCGTCTGGCGTTGTGCAATGCAGTGGGCGGTGGGTGTTCGTGAAGACTGTAGTTTCTCCCTGTGGGCTATACCAACAGTGAAGTTACTCTGCGGCTCGTGGTAAGACTCACAGTGCAGGTGAGCATTTTGGTCTTTGATTAGATATTAGTGGACGGGGAGGTTTAGGCGCCCTTTCGAAACAGTCTAATTTAATCAGAATTGAATAACAGTTCTGAACCTTCGAACTACCCCTTCAAAGCAATTTTCAAGTATTAGTCGCAAACCGATTTCGTTGGAGACGGTTCAAAACTAAATCATGTTCGCAGGATTGATCGGTTTGCGAATAACACTTGTAACTTTCTTAAGAAAAGAAAACAGTTCTCAACAAGTTGAAGCTGGTCGGATTAGGTTGACTCGCCGGAAGTGGGTGAGTTGGCGACGCTATTAAAATCTGTAGTAACCTAAGGTGGAGCTCCAATTTACCCGACGGCCCTATACATGCGGCCAATATCTAAAGCGCCGTTCTGATCACACTCAAATTGTGAATATTTGAGCTCAGTGTGGCAAACAAAATGAATGAGGCTTCTCTCGTCTTCAGCAAAATAACTATTATTGTTGTTATATTCAAGAGTTTAAGTCTCCGTTTCCACAACAAAGGCGATATCACAGAAAAAGGAAGAAGGGGCATACAGTATGACGATAGACACGAGGAACCCATGCACGAGGGTATTCCCACGCAGGATCAACGCGCATGGGAACAGGAAGCCGGGAAAGAAGAGGAAGAACAGATGAAAGAAAGATCAGGAGGAGTAAAAGATGGGAAGGAAGCAAAGAGGGCACGAATGACAGACGTCCCGAAGGCCTATAGCTAATGTAACCTACAGGGTCCCCCTAGGGCGCTGCTCCCCATGACAAAGGATGGGTGAACCTAAACTAACCTAACCCTATGGCCCATCCTATGCCCCCTGAGGGGCAGCAAAATAACTATTGGAAACAAAATCACCTGAAGAGAAAACGTCACTTATGGTTTGCAAACTCGTCTTCCTGTTGCAAGGGCATGCGTCTCTTAGTACGTTCTTTTTCCTGTATTATTTCTACACTACACACGATTCTTCAAACTTTCAGATGACAATGAAGAATTACGGCATATCTGCATAGGTAAATATTAGACGCACTCTATTTGTCCGTGCGAGCATACGGGGCATTTGCTTTAGAGAAAACCATCAGCTAGCCTCACTCTTCGCAGCATTTCTTAGATTAGAGTTGAGTTAAGTTAAAATTCTAGGACCCGGCGATTCCATTTAACGATTTGGAGACATCCACTTCGAGAAGCATGATGATAAATGAATTTTATGGATTGCCAAGTGTCTTCCCACAAACTACCAGGTGAAATACCAGTTGCAGGAACATATAGGCACCTAGAGCATTGTCTAGAGCAATGGCGCGAGTGATGGAAGACTCCATACGACAATACCTGCGACCTCCCAACTCTCCCTATTGCTGGGGAAGGTCAGTAGACCCACAAAAGTCTGCAGACCGGATACTGACCGATCACATCAAGCGCGCAAAGATCTTGCCTAGCTGGGAGCGAGGTTCGAGCCTGCGGACTTGAGAGTCAAAGTCAGACGCTCTAGCCTTCCGCTACTGGAAAACTATCGCCGAAAATCTATTTTCCTGCATAACGGCCCTGTTACTTTCAGTGAAATCTCTGCAGTGTGTTACGGCAAACAACGCTATGCCGAAATGGTCTAATCTTCAAAATATCATACATCAAAATGGTCTAATTTTTTCAATGTCCCAACGGCATAGTGCTCTATATACGTAAGGTACAACATATCCGATTACTAAAATATCCTCAAGACAAAACATTGGGTGTTCAAAATTCCAGACGATAATATGTGCAGCCCTTTATTGTGGTTTCAGAAATACTAAAATTTCTAAAATGCCCGAAGACAAAACCTACAGTCCTAAAATATTCAATTTCTGACACTTACGCTTTCTGACACTTACGGCAAGAGGTCTCGCTGTACTACAGGTGCAGATTTTGCAAGCATGGAATTAAATGCTCCTTGTCAAAAATTTCAACTAAAATTGTAAACGCTGTTCTAAGTACATAGGAAAAACACACGGAATGACATATCCGGTTTTGTAAGTTGGCTTCTCCGTAAAGAAAAAAGTTATTATATCAAAGTGGCGTTGTATTTCTTTGAATGATTTGTATAACAGTTTTTTCAACAGAGGCCCCGCTCCCCTTACCTCAGCTGAAAGATGGAATTAAAACTGTTAACTAATTAACTCTTGTGCTGTTATTGTCTCGGCGAAAGAACACCAACTGGCAATGTGGTGACAAAGAAAAGCGCCAGGGAGCGTTGTGGTGGCACATCAGGAGCTTCAGTTAGAGAAATTCTTGCATTGTAGAGCGGCGACGAGTGGTGTGGTGGTCTGCACAGAACATAGGTGAGCAGTCAGATGGTAGTGACAGTGCAGCACAGGGGGATGGCATAAGTGCCAGAGCAGTGTAGTGGCCCAGCAAGAACACTGCAAAGGCACCGTACAAATGGCAGAAGAGTGTAGTGACATATATTTAGTAAGAGCGCCAGAACAGCATAAGACATAACCTAACATGAGTGTCACAACAGTATAAACACACAGCAAGAGCGCCAGAACAGTATAAACACACAGCAAGAGCGCCAGAACAGTATAAACACACAGCAAGAGCGTCAGAACAGTATAAACACACAGCAAGAGCGCCAGCACAGTATATAAACACACAGCAAGAGCGCCAGAACAGTATAAACACAGAGCAAGAGCGCCAGAACAGTATAAACACACAGCAAGAGCGCCAGAACAGTATAAACACACAGAAAGAGCGCCAGAACAGTATAAACACACAACAAGAGCGCCAGAACAGTATAAACACACAGCAAGAGCGCCAGAATAGTACAAAGACACAGCAAGAACGCCAGAAGAGTATAATGGTACAGCAATACTGCCAGAGCAGTATAAAGGTAGAGCAATATTGCCAGAGCAGTATAAAGTACAGCAATACTGTCAGAGCAGTATAAAGGTACAGCAATACTGTCAGAGCAGTATAAAGGTACAGCAATACTGTCAGAGCAATGTGAAGGTACAGCAATACTGCCAGAGCAGTACAAAGGTACAGCAATACTGTCAGAGCAGTATAAAGGTACAGCAATACTGCCAGAGCAGTATAAAGGTACAGCAATAATGCCAGAGCATTATAAAGGTACAGCAATACTGTCAGAGCAGTATAAAGGTGCAGCAATACTGTCAGAGCAGTGCAGCGGCACAATAAAACGGCCAGTGCTATAAATGGAGCACCGAAAGACTACTATGGACCTGCCATATGATATGTGTGCTGTTAGTCTGTATTGTTTGCCGAGCGCTTTGGACGCAAGGGTCTGCATTTGCATTGCTTACTGCCAGGCGCATGCTATCAAATGAGCTTCATATTTCGCCATTATTTAAATTGCTGCCTCATGGAAGGGGCTGGCCTGGAGAGCCGGTAGGGGACTGCATGGGGCTGTCAGCTACCAGGCTTCGCTAGCAACAGCAGTGACGGACCTGCTGCAGTGTTTACATTTGGTTCACAGTGTACATCAGTTCAGAAATAACTACCACTGCAAGCGAAGCCACTTGGCGCCGCTGAACAGCTGGATTTCCTGTTGCTTACGTTCTTGTTGGGAGTATTTTTACAGTGCTTAGCTTCTTATTAATCAAGTTCCTGTTCGTGAAGGAAGTTTACTTCCGGCGATGGATTTCTGCGTTTTCTGAGCCTGAAGCTGTTGGTTACCATGGAGATCAGCGGCGCTATGCTCGCCATCGCGTGCACTCACTGGTGATGCACTTCTTCACGGAACTCTACATGCAGGTTATGCCAGCGCGCTCTCCTTTGACGGGAGTCTTTGTTTTATCGTTTCTTGAGTTGAGTCAGTGATAAATATAAAGTTTCTACCGTGCCATCTGCTTATTACTACTCATTTCAACGTTTTCATGCGAACTACAAGAGTAAGCCATGCTTTATTTTGCGATACTAATTACCCGCGTATACATGAAAATGATAGTACAAAATAGCCTCTGCAACAGAAAGACTGTCTTCTCTCGTTATCGTAGTGTGCTCGGAACCATATGAACCAACTCCTTAGCTAAGAATAGGGTGGTAAGGGTAATAACTCGCAATGAAAACATGAGTAATTTTAAAAGAAACTTCTGGTGCTATAGTGTTTTTCCTATTTAATATCAATCACATTTTTTTATAAAATCATTACGCCATGGCGTAACGGTAAAGTGTCTGCCTCTGGATCAAGAGGTGCCGGCTTCTATTCATATAAGCGTCACTAGTTCGCGGCCGGCAGGGCACCCGGTGAATAGAAAGCCCAAGTTCCAGCAAAAGTCCTGGCATTAGCTGGGCACCGTCCAAGCCCGCAATCCTTACTTGGGAGATCGTGACGTAAACCCGATTCATCAGTCACATCTTCATTGGGAGTTTGAACTCCTTTGCTACGGTGTACGTACATACTTAGGTGAAGTGGTGGGCCGACAGCCGTCAAAAATGACTACCGAAAATATCGATTGGCGCCTCTGCAGTGTTCATGCCTGTGAACACGGATGTGCATTTGTACAATAAAGATTATGCATTGCATACCCTGCAGCTGCAGCCTCATCTCGGCCAGCACGGCCAATACCACCTCAGTGAGCACAAAGACGCTCTTTCCCTGAGCAGTAATAAATACGTTATAAATTTTATAAAAAAAGTCGAAGAAGAAATCTGTGATTAACATACACCCACTTCCTTTGACATGATTTAAAGACGTTTATTCGTCGATTTGTTCCAGTTTTACGCTTTTAGCTATAGCTTTGCTTCAAATATTCAAGTTACTGCTTTTCCTGACCTATCTTAAGCTGAAAAAAGATTTGATGGAGAGCGGAAGATATGGAAAACAACATACTACTCTGGGAAGTATGTCTTCTGTCTTTAACGCTTTAAGCATCCATTAAACGACCTGCATATATATGTACGTGTGCGGTAACGCTATATTGCATGGTCCGGTTCATGGACTCAACTCGGTGTTTATATCAACACTGTCATGTTTTTTATTTGAGGGTCAGATTTCCATTTCTCATCCCCATACTAGAAGGGAGACACAAAATATTAGAAATAAATATGTAATTATTCACTGGTCTTCCCAAAGGTTTGTAACTTATGCAGCTTTTCGATCAACAACTGTGTGCATAGTTCGTAACCATCAGCCCCAGCCGTGTGGGCGGTAAAAGTTACGGCGCCAACAGTTCGTAACCATCAGCCCCAGTCGTGTGGGCGGTAAAAGTCGCGGCGCCAACAGTTCGTAACCATCAGCCCCAGTCGTGTGAGCGGTAAAGGTCACGGCGCCAACAGTTCGTACCCGTCAGCACACAGCCGTGTGGGCGGTGGCCTGCGCGTTATCAGGCTGCCCCCATTGTCCGGCCACCGGACGCCGCTTTGTTTGCATGAGCTGGCTTTGGGTTTGGGGCTCTGGGTAGCCCCTGAGTTGGAGGAAATGCCACTCTAAAGGCGGATGAGACCTCTTTGGTCCATCGGCATCCCTGAGAAGAGATGAACAGGCTGGTGCCATAGCTGGGTACTCAGTCTTCCGCAGTCTGCTCCTCTCTTCCTTCCCTCGGGTAGTACCTCCTGATGCTCTTTTCCTTTCCTTTCTCTTCTTCCTTTTTTCGGCCAAAGCCCGTACTTGTGATGGCAGGGTCTGGGGCGCGTAGATAGCTGGCCGCTCTCGTTGCTATCACGACTGTCGATTTGCTTTTTTGTAATTTTTTGATGATTCCCTTTGCTTATGGTGTATGTTTATTTATTGTTCTTT
>LQNS02277603.1:6480962-6503669 GCA_001587735.2 Parhyale hawaiensis | reverse complement strand
AATAAACTGATTTTGATTAGCAAAAGTACACCACTGTATCAATAATTGTTCTACGTCAATCATGGGACTCTTATACTTCTGAATCTGTTTAATCCCCAGACTCACTCATTCTCTCTGTCAGATTCACTTTCCTCTGAGGAGTCAGGAAGCACGAGCTGCTGGGGCAAGGGGGGATTTGTGTAGCGCACTGGTCGGCATTTTTCATTCACAAGTTCCCAGCCATGACCAATAGGGGATGGGCCCAACAAGTTGTAGTGTATTTGATAATATGTGATTTAGTTTGTCCTCTCAACATGAGGAGTCAAGGAGTCGCCATCAGGTGGGAGGCTTGCTATCTGCGATCTCTGGTGGACAGGTGCCTGACACCTCAACATCTTTAAGTGCCCAGGGGTCATATATAGAGGAGCTTCGTCCCTCTGGATTGTGTTACAGGTGCTAGAAGCAGTGCGATAATGGCGAGCCGAATGAAATCGCCATTATACGGAACAAGAATATGTTCATAGGAAGCTCACAGGCAACTGATTGAGAGTTAACGCCTGAAACTTACTACTACAACTCGAAGTCAGGGCACTTGTCTGAAGATTTGGACAAGTTAAGCCTCAAACGCTGGATTTTGCTTCCCAACCAAAAACGCCTGTAATGCGGGGCCCGCACTAGGCAGGCAGTCATCCTCGCAACTTGCTGTCAGGACGCGCAGCTCGTTCGTCTTCGAGCAGCAAAATTGTTGCTAGCAACAGACAAGTTGCGCCTACGTGGCGAAACGTCGCTTGAGGTTTGCTATGGGCAACCAGTTGGTCGTACAGCAGCGTAAATCGAATTTGTATTTACAGTGTGATTCCGAGTGCTCTTTAAAATCTCCTATTTTGTTATTTGTAGTGTTTTTTAGTTTCTTATCCTACGAACTGAGATGAAATAAAAAATCTGTTCACATTGTGGCGTTTTCGCTGATCGCTGCGAATTTCTGCCGTCATATTGCAGCTCTGTGCGTTTTCGCGGGCGTCCATTTTGTTAGATATTTCCGCGCAACTTAGGCTGCAAACAAAGCAGGTTCATCCGCATAACGAATATATTCGGCGTTCCATGAAGCTTTCTTGTTTCTTTATAGACATTTTAAAAGCTCTTAAGCCTCTCTGATTTCTATTTCACTACAAATTTGACGAGAAACATGAACTTCACCACCATAGTGACACTTGTGGAGAATACTGAGTTGACGGTAAACATTTTATCGCCGTTTTGTCTTGTAGACAAAGTTGTGTTTATGTTCGTAGATAAAATAAATGTTCGAACCCTTTGCACTACCTCTGGGAAACAGAAAATTATCGAGTTACCTTTACTTGTCAATCTTTTTTTGGAGTTGCTCTTCAAGCCAGTCGTTTAATTTGATTGAATGTATTGCCGCGCCCTGCAGAAAGCACGACCGCGTGGTCAAGAAAAGTATGAAAATGTTAACCTAAGCTCACTTGGCAGCACGTGCATAGCTGTAGCACGCTATATCTCGTATCTGCATTTACAGTGATTGTTTATTTTTAGTTGTATCGATACTAGAAGTAAAAAAAATTATTACTAGTGATAAAAACTGCAGCTTCTTTGGACAAGGAGCATGAGCAACGAAGTTCTGCGGAACATGTGCGTGGTAGTCTAGACGGGACTTTGTATGGCGGCCGAGCAGCTGCCCGTCGCTAGTGTGTCACCTACAGTCGTTCCGATACACAACAAAGATTTCTGAGTGAGTTGCGCGTTGCTCGTACGAACCCCTAGTGTGGCTCCTGCATTTTAAGCACAGTCAGAACAGTTGGTGTTAAATCCCCAAGTCCAATGTGTAACCCATGTCTACGGATATTGAAACCAACATTTTATTTATTGTTGTACAGACTGAAAGACTGGAAAACGAATTATGGAAAGAAATGTGTGTTGTAGGGGGAGGAGCTCCTTACATCGTCACGTTCCACCTATCGTCATACTCCCCACAAATCTGTTAATAATAAGAATATATTGCCGAGAAGGTATTAAGAAATTCCTGAAAAGTGTAGAATTGTTGTGGTCTTCAGAATTAAAACTGAAATGCTTCTTGAGAACTATCAAGAGGAATATGTCTACTGAGAATTGCTGTAGTAACTGAATGCACCCACGACCGACTTAATTGCCTTTACTCGGGCACAGTTGTTATGTCGTGCACACTCTCAGCGCCATGATACAGATGAATCATAGGACTTTTAAGTTTGTGTAACAATAGCATGTTAAGGATTTAATCCACAAACGCGGCATCATTGCTCCTCACTGCCTCACATAGAAGCTATGATGACCATAGGTACTCTGATTGACACAGATTAAGACCAAGCAGAACTTTGCTTTGTTTTCGGAACAACACTTTTTGATATATCTGCTGTGGTAGATTTTAGGAACAATTATTCTTTCGATACGTTTGCTATGGAAGACGCTAGGCCTTATTGGACAGAAGTGTTGTTGGTCGAGCTGAAGCAGAAACTTATTGTATCCACTATTTCTGCCTCTACTCCCATGCTTGCCCGGACACAAGTTGAGTATGAAGCCACGCGAGTATCCACAGCAGCAATTTCTGTCTTCCGTGCGCACATCACCGCACCTTCACAATACACATGGCACAACTGTTTTAAAGATATGCCAGATGCATGATGACTGTATAATATATTTACTCTCTTTGCTCTTTCAAGAAAGTAGCACATGCAAAGCCTCCTGTACTGTTCTCGCGTTTTAATCATTGTTTTCCATGTACAATCTTTCGAAAGCTGAGATGAGTCAGGAACAGGTTCAGAGCCATTATAACCCTTCACTATTTACAGTATATTGCATCTGATACGCCCTATCAGATACAAAAATGACGAGGGCTACGGCGTTGTAACTCTGCATAAGCCTAAGTATGTGTACGCCCAATTTCATATCGTTTCTGAACCTGAAAACTGGGAGCGCTTCTCTCGACCTATGGGGCGAAGCTCCGCCTATCTTTCTTTCCGCTCCGCATCGGTTCCGAAAAAGCTTCCTCTGAAATATTCATGTCGTCCGTCAGAAGGCTGCGGCGGATTCCATCCATCGGCTAACGTTTTGCGAAGCCTTGAAATTGTTTTGCTTCTGAGAGACCGCTCCTGTTGGCTGCCACCGAAGCTTTTGATCCAAACTGTTCAGTGTTATTGCAGTCTCGTTAAAAAGTAGAAGAGTGTTCTTGCGGTACTCTACGGTTGCGTTGTTGCGTTACGGCAATAGAAAACCTACGGCGATGCGGCTGTCGGACTTTTAACAGTGTAGCCACTGACAATCGGGGATGAACCATCGAATTCGTGTTCCATATTTGCCTACGACGAATTACAAGAAAATACTTGGAGGTTGCAAAGCGGTTTCGAAACTGGACTCACTCTTGATCAGTGAACTGTTGCTTCTTGCACGAGGTCGTCGTTCCATCTAGCGCGAGGACGTCGGTGTGTGAAACCGCCCCTGCTGTATATACACCAGCTGGAGATGGTGGTGTTTAGGTCTGAAGGATGTTGTTGTCGTGTTATTAGCGACCAGTCCAATTATTCTGCGCTGCTCATAAAAGCACAAAATGCTAAGCGTTCTTTACAACCCTGCCCATGACTTTGTCGGGAGAACGGCTCGAGCTTGTGTGCTATTACAGTGTCTATAAGATTGTAGCGAGTACCAACAGTGAAGTGTCGCATACTTTGTTTAATTTTCGGAGAGTTTTATTTCGCGAAGAGGTAGACTTTAGCACGATATTCTTACCGGATAGATTGTAGTGCCAGTCGGGGAAACTTTCGTCACAGAACGTGGAGCGGATCGCATTCTGTGCCTTCGTGGGTAGTGACCTTACCGAGAGCTCTGAAGTTCATGTTATCATCACCTGTGAACGAAGTGATAATGTTTTCGTTGAACATTTAAGTATGTACATATTTGCATTTTTTTTTGCCTGTCCACCCAAAAACAGGTAGAAGGAGTTGATCTATGTTTATATAGATATATTTTTTTTCGGGGAGTTCGGTGGGTTAATCTAGTGACCCATGCCCGAAAAACTAGGCCTAGGTGGCCAACAAAAATGACTGCGTTGAATTTACTTCCACCACGGCAGATTGTTTTAAGCCCCGAGGCGTTCTATTTTCCCCGTGTTATTATTAAGAGGTCTCATACTCTGCAGGCTGTGCCCTACCCTTGTTGGATACAGCATCCACATGAGAAACTAAGTTTAGCTGGCCATCAAACATGACTTACATTTTATTTGCCCCCACCGCGAGTGATGGTCTTACGCCTCGAGGCATTCTAATTAGGTGATGAATTCGATCCGAAACAGCTAGCACCGAGGACCAAAGGACCAAATTTTCCGTTTTAAATATCAGTATATTTCTAGTATAAGTATATATTATGATAACTGGATAGTTCTCTGTGCGATTTCACCGACACACTTGCTAATGAGTGCCCTATATACTATCTATAATATTAGTAGCGTTGTTCCTTCGTGTGTTCCTTCTGTAAATGAACTGTGGTGTCAGCGCGGTAGAATCTGTATCATTGATTGCCGTTACCGTTTGAATTCCGCTAGGATGCAGATTTCGTAATCAAGTTCCTTTTCGATGGAGATCGACGACGAGGTGGCAGAAGAAGGCTAAAGTGAAATCCATATCCCTTTATTATCTGGATGCATTTCTTGCCACGTTGTATATTTTGGCGATCCTGTTTCCTTCTGATGGAATTCAGTAGGCAATAATTAGAGCATATTGCAGAAGAAGGCTAAATTTGGAATGCGGTACTTCTCGTTATTGACAATGAAATGCAGTTCTTGCTCTTCGAGCTTCTCTTGCCGTTCCCGTGGAGTCTGAAATTCATGGGTTTTCTCTGTATTGAAATTATATTTCTGTTGGCTTACGAACTATACATTTAGCAGAAAATCAGTGAAGCGTAGAAGAACCGATTTTTTCCGGTGTAGTAGACGTGGTAATTCTACAGTACGTTACCTTTAATTATGCAAATACAATTTTTTTTACTTATTTTTCAAGATAAGTGTCAAACATTTAAAATGTTAATAGTAAGTTAGTGCGCAGTTACGTTGTAACTATAAAAACAATTAGAGAAAAATAAAACGGAACCATTTCCCACGTTTTGGCAACATTTGCTTATAGCACGGCCCCCAGTCGGAAAATATGGTTGTGATTATAGTAGAATATAGTGCTGTATTAGAGATTAAGCTCGATTGTGGATGATGAAACAATATGGTAGGTATGTCGACCATAACATAACTTTGATTTTAGAATATTTAGGCTGAGATTGGTGAAGGCAATATTGGTTGTTTAAGGTTTGTCAGGAAACGAAGGTCGATGGTAGTACATGGATGTTTGACGAATATATATGGTAGATGGTAGTACATGGATGTTTAAAGACCATATATGGTAGAGCATAAGCTAGAGCATAACTATGGTAACTTATCAACGGATTTCCGTACGTGCGATCACGAGAGGAATTCCTCCCATTATATGGGGCAGAATATGTATGGATTGCCATGGATTTTAATAATATGGCTAGAATACCGAATATTATCGACCAAAATAATATTGTATGACTATCAGTTTGAATGCGAAACATCTAAAAAATCATATTATTGTGCAAAAATTGTACATTTATCAGTTTTTTTTCTGTCAATGAAATGTAAAAAATGCAGGGTATGTATGGACACTAACCACCTTGACTTATTATTATCTATTATTTCCCGATTGTTATTTTTGCGCTTAACCCCTTTAGCGTAGTTACCCATCATCTTGATTTTTTTTTGTTGTATCCTTTGCTAAATAGTATTGCAATCTTTGATCAAATATTGCCATCTATTTCTATGTTCATTCAATTTATATCTGTAGAGATTTATCAAGAAATTATTCCCATTAGCTTTGTGTAAAAGATGTCAAGTTTTACGAAATATTTAGCCTTACTGACCCTGACAACGGGTACGGCGAAAACTTATCAATCGAGTTGTGACTTCCTCTAAACTGAGTGGTGTAACTATATACCGACTTAGAGTTAAAGAAGTTACATATAAACGTGCGTTAACTGCACAGACTGGTTTATTCTCCTGCTCTAGCATTGTTCAGAAGTTTAGAGCCTTTGACCATTCTGAGCTGCAGGCCTAACACGCACTTATGGATTAAACTATTTTTTTTATAAGCAACTAATCATCAGCAAACAAAGCAGACATCGACTGCATATTATGTAAACAGTTCAAAAAATTTATCTTGGTAGAATATAGTTGCATCATGCGCTGAACATAGTCGATTTTGGTCGTGAATGGTGTTTCTTACGGTTCACTATGGTAGATCATGGTTGTGCAGCTAAAGCCTTATTGGTTGTATTTGGGTATGTATGGTTGGGAATTATGGTTGGCAATATGGTCGAAGGTTGTGACATATCTCTACCATACTGCACCCTATAAATGGTTGAATATGGAGGATATTTCGATAATAAAAAACCAAAGTCTCGACCATACTCATAGTTGTTCTACTATAATCACAACCATTATTTCCGACCTGGGGGGGTTATGCTGTTACGCCAGATTATGCAACATCACTCTCTAGTCAACATGGGCAAGAAAAGCGGTCTAACCAGTGAAGAAAAGATCAAAGTGACCTCGTTATTGGCTTCTGGTATGACAACACTCGAAGTTTCCAAGGAATTACAGCGTGATCACAGAACAATTAAGGCTTATGCAATTGAAGGTAAAATCAACCGGAAAACTCCAGATAGAGCCTCTGTGAGGAAATTCACTTCTCGGGATATGCGACAATTGAAGGTTTCCATGGCTAGAAAACAACTTTCTACAAGTAAGGCGATATTTCAAGACGCTGGAGCCCCAATACTAATCAGAAAGGCAAGATGTGAGGTTCACCTATACAGAAGCTAGGGAAAGGGAGAAAGGCAAGTAAACGACAACTTGCTAACAAGAACTCATAAAGAAAATAGGGTCAAATGGGGTGAAGAAAACATGAAAACTGATTTTTCAACTGTTATATTTACTGATGAATGCAGAGCCACTCTTGATGGTCCAGATGGATGGGCGTCTGGATGGGTCCTCCAAGACCGACCACAACAGACACGGCTTAAGCGTCAAAAAGGTGGTGGAGGTGTAATGTTTTGCACCGGGATAGTAGGTGACACCCTTATTGGTTCATTTGAAGTGGCAGAAGGAGTTAAGCTGAATGCAGAAAGGTACTGCCAGTTTCTTGAAGCCAACTTGATTCCATGGCTTGATGAGCAGACTATCGCACGCAGATCCAAATTGGTATTTCAGCACGATAACGCTCACTAACACCGAGCACGGTACACTGCTAACTGGCTTGCGGATGGAGGATTTAAATAAAAAAGGATTATGACCAGGCCAGCGAATAGCCTCGATTTAAATCCCATTGAGAACCTCTGGGTAATGATCAAAAGGAAGGTCTTTGAAGGTGGTCGGCAGTTTTTGAGCAAGTTAAGCCTGTGGAATGGAGTAAAAACAGCTGCAGATTTTCTGAAATATAAAACCTGACAAAGTCTGTTGATAATCGCTTGTTTAAAATCATGAAAAATGGAGGGTGCCATGTTCAAAATTAGCTTGTTATGTTTAACACAACCTAACACTTATTTCAGTGTTTATTGAATTGCTTTGGTTATAATTTCTTGGATTTGGACGTTTAATAGAAATATATCTGTTCACTTCTGTTTATTTCCTCTCTATGACATTATTATTAACTTGTTGCATATTCTGAGGTAACAGTAAACACTCGTAAATAAGCAAATTGTATGATAAACTTAGCAGTTGGCTAAATAGTTGTTTTGCAAGTGCTGTTTATATTTGCAACATAGCCATTTGTTTAGTTAATATTAATATTTCAAAGTTAGACACTTATCTTGAAAAATAAAGTAAAAAAAATTGTATTTGCATAATCAAAGGTAAGATACTATATATTTTAACTTCTATACCTACTCTGAGTTCTTGGGTGCGAAAATTTTGCTCTGCTGATAGCATCTCACTGTGTATTCTGGATACGCAGCGGAAATGAAATTCAGTGATGTTTCAGCGTTTACTAGTTCAGTTAATTTCTTTTTTGCATGCCATCTAAGATGGGAAGGGAAAGGAGTGTGCTGCAGACGAATTGAAGTGTAATGCTCTGAAAAAAGCACGTATCTCTTACGATATTCTGAGATGGCCGTCCTAGCGTTTTTACTCTATATGTATTTTAGTAAGGAAAGTACAATCAATGAAGAAGTATGATAAAGAAGAAGCAAGTCAAAGATGAGAAGATTCCTCACCGGTCTATATTAAGCAAATATGTTGATGATTATTGGGTGAATTTTTTCGCGCACGGGTCCACTATTGCATTAAACAAAGCAGAATAATGATGGGCTATTGATCAGTATCCACTGGTCCCGAAATAGTGAGAAAAATCGAATACGCCACAAAAAATTGAAGCCCGTAAGATTAGGAACGGCTAAATTGCCTGTAAGCTGTGGGAAAGAGAGCTTAGAAAAGGTGTTCAAAGATATTGGAGAATAAGGCAAGCAGCACCGTCATTTTTCTGTCTTTATCATGACACAAGAGCGAATTCTTTGCTGACGGCATTAATTCCTGATTAATTTTAGCGGTGAAATAAATATAATAGGAAAGGTTAGGCGAGATGTAAGGTACACGGACTGCGTAACGAAAGAGAGGAGTAAGAGACGGACGTCAGCTCAGACGTGTTGAGTTAAGTTAGAAGCACTACCTCAGGTTAAACTATGGTAAGTGAAAACATTTGTCAGCTGTAGAATATCCACGGGTCCCGTAGACGACAGATACCTCCATAGGAGGACGACTATCTCCATATGAGGTTAACTGCCCCTTGGAAAGACAACTACCCACTGGGAGAAGAACTACTGCCAGGATCTAAATACCTCTGGGAAGTTAACTACCCCTAGGAGGATCACTGCCTACTGAGAGCACAACTACCGATTTGCACTAATAAACACGACAAAATTAGATGTGTAACTAATTGCATTAAAATCCAATGACAAGCATACCGGTATCAGGAAATTTTCCAAACACTCAAAATAAAGTTAGTAAACCGTGAATGTTTTCACGGGTCTAGCTAGTATAGAATAATTTCATGTAGCATGCTTGTGCTAATTTAGGTTTTCAATTACGCAAGGAATTATAGTAATGCCCAAGTTCTACATAATGCTGTTCAGTCTCCAATGCTTTCTACCAATTGTGTTGAGCTGCCTTAGATTGCAAAATTGCGATCCAATTACAACATCTATTGACGCATTCGTCACAGCTCGCAGTACAGTACACCACCAGAAGCTGGCTGGGTATTGGAAGCAGTGTGGTGTTTATTGCGCGAGTTTGCTTTGCGTTCAGTAAATTAGTTAACAGCAAGCACCGACGTGGGGAGGCTGTTTTCTACGCGGGCGATAGGCATACCACAGCGGTCAGTAAGTATCCAAACGGACTCTAGTTTATTACTTGTTTCATCGTATACATAGTATCTTGGGGGATGCATTACCCTTGCTCAGGTTAAAGAACATGCACTCCGTAATTTGAAAACTCTCCGGGACCCGTAGAGACATCATGATAACAGAGGATAAACAGTGTTGGGAACATAGTAACAGCCTGCTACGCCGTAAGCGGAAGTGCGGCTGTCTTCAGAACAGATTGAATAAGATTTAGGTTTATCCAAGAGAACAGATTGTGTTCGCACATTTGTTTTCTCCGAGTGATGGTTCCTGCTACAGTAGGTGTGTGTGTGTGTTAATCCACACAGAGCCTTGGGCCACACATCACTTCTGGCTCCATTCTATTTGGATTTGGAGTAATTTCAGCTTGTCTGTCTTTGTTTTCGAATTAGCCTATGCTCTGATAGGCTGCATGTGGCCGGACGGACGGACGGGTAATAGTTTCTGTAGTTGGCAGCAGAACAGGATGTGCGCTCTGGTGAACTCTGACTTTTCAAACTATATATATGTAATTGCTTACTCCTTCTATGGCAAATCTAAAGGTTAGATTTCTACGCTTCTGAAATTCCTGTTGCAAACAGTGCAGCTATACAGTATATAAACTCTCCACTGCGGTTCCACTCTGGAGGAAGCCCTAAAAACACTTTCTGCTTCATTCATTTCCGTTCGATATACACAACTGTATCAGAGATGTAACGACACGGTGCTTTGTGCGATTTTTCTTTTGCCTCTGCTTCTTTGCATACTGAGTGCTTTCGTAAGTTATATTCAGAATCCTGCAATTTGTGTCAACTCTTATTATCTTATATCATTTTATCTTCCCATCCACAAATCAATAGCCGCTACAATATTCAGCTGATACGGGCACCCGGCGTGTCAATGTTTCGAAAAAATGAAAATTTCTCTAGAAAACTTGAAAAATCAAAACTAGACTTACACTTTCTAACTTGTTGCAAAGCATACCAAGCCACCCGAAAATTTCTCCGCTTCCGTCTGTACCGACAGTCCCTTCAAAACAGCCAACTCTACAAATCATGACGACTGAAGCTTTTAGACCTAGAAATTCAAACTCAACATAGCAACATTAACAACCATAAAAATGTACCAGCTTGAGTCTCTGCATTATGCGCACTTAAGATCTGGCGGAAGTGCCGAGGCACGCCTTGGAGCTGGTAGTCTATAAATGCAGGTAGGACCAAGTAAGGCCAGCCCAGTGCCGACCGTACTATCCTTGAAAGCAGTGTGCGATACTCTAACCCACTAGCTAGAGGCGGCTTAAACCTGAGTTCACTGTAACAAAACTACAGGACATACCCTGTTATCCACTCTGAGTCTCATTAACCCCTTGCAACGTACGTTTATCCGGTACAAGAATCCATGGACCGTGTAAACAAGCCTTAACCACTGATATAGTGCCCAGTCTGTGTACTTAGATATATATATATATATATACCGGCGCTCCTACAAAAAATCTGCAAAACACTACTTATCTCAAATCAAAAATGCATTTTAATTTCTTGACTACCTCAGTTTAGTTCACTTTGCGCAATCCATTAATAAGAAATTCATAGATAGAACCAAAATTGTCCATAACAGAAAGTTGAATGCATGAGGAGCATCCCCAAACCTAACCTCCTGTGATGCAGACACAGTAGCTAATCTTTAACTACTCAAATGTAACCCTTCAACCTTGCCTCAAATTTTTATTGTCATTCGGCCTGGAATTCTGTCTACCCATATTCAAACCGGATTATTACAAACATTTCATAGGATTTGAGAACTTAGCTAACAGACTGAAATCTCAACCACTGCGCCCTAATTTTCATTTGCCGAAGTAAAAAACAAAATAAAAGAAACTTGTAACAGTATCTACACCTCTTACAACAAACATAAAATGTTTTCTCCAATTTTTTCTAAGTCTGATCTATCTTTGTTATCTAATTTCCGCAAAGAAAATTCCGTTGTCGTGTGCAGACCCGACAAGGGAAGAGGTGTTGCCATTCTAGACATAAATCAGTACCATCAAAAAATGAACGCAATCCTGGCCGATACAACAAAGTTCACTATTTCCGACTCGCATGCCGACCCTTTCAAACTTACTCTTAAATTCATCGACAAAATCCACAGATTTTTGAAAAAATTGCTAGACCAAGGCATCATCACCGATTTGATTTACCGTTCACTTTACAATTCAGGGGCTTCCCCTGGTATCTTGTACGGCCTTCCAAAGGTCCACAAAACCGGTGCCCCCTTACGACCAATTCTAGCTGCATGTAAAACACCATCCTACCCTATTGCAAAATTACTTGTTTTATTACTTGAGCCTTTAACGACCAATCAGTATACTTTGCGCAATTCGTATGACTTTCCCATCAAAAATCTCCAATTGCCTCTCAATGCCTACTCAACCAGCTTTGACATCACCTCCCTTTTCACCGACATCCCCGTAGACGAAACCATAGAGATTATTTGCAACAAAGTCTTTGATGGCACGGACCTATTCCACAACATGGACAAACCTACGTTCAAAACTCTCCTTCGTCTTGCCATTAAAGAATCTTTCTTCATGTTTAACAATAGACTGTACAAGTAAATAGAGGGAGTTTCCATGGGCTCCCCACTTAGCCCCTCTCTAGCAAATTTCTTTCTTTGCCATCATGAAAACCTCTGGCTCAACGACTGTCCAAATGACTTCAAACCGATCCACTATAATCGTTATGTAGATGACACTTTCCTCATATTCAACAATCCAATAGATTCTGACTTATATCTGCAATATTTTAATAGCAAACTTCCAAACATAAAGTTCACTGCCGAAAAATAATCAAGCAGTTCTTTTGCCTTTCTAGATGTCCTCGTAACCAACCAAGATTCCATATTAACCACTGGATTTTACAGAAAATCGGCATTCTCAGGCCTCGGAACCAGTTTCTTCAGTCACTGCTATGATCAGTTTAAAATTAATGCAATAAAAACCTTACTATTTCAAGCGTACCACTTGTCTTCGTCCTACCTCGCATTTTCGAACGAAGTTGACTTTCTCTGAACATTTTTCAAAAATAACGGCTACCTGCACCGTCTCCTGGACCACTACTGCAAATTGTTCCTAGACAAACTGTTCGATCCCGGCATTAACAAACCCTCAGTTCGTAAATTGAACTTTTTTCACTCGCTTCCGTACTACAACGAAACCTCCGTCAGTGCAGTAAACTCTTTGAAAGCGTTCTTCTCTGAAGCCTACCCACGTATAAACATCAAATTTACCTACAAAAATACGTTTACCATAGGGTCCTATTTCAAATTTAAAGACAAACCCCCCCACAACACTACAATCCAGTGTTATTTACCGTTACCAATGCCAGGCCTGCATTGCCTCTTACATCGGTTGTAGTGGACAACACTTCAAAGCCCGCACATTGCCAACATTTAGGTGCATCCAGTCGAACCGGCTTACCACTTGTGAAATCCTCACATTCTTCCCCCCGCCTACATGCCGAGCAAAACAACCCTCCCATCAGCAGGAACAAGTTCTCAATCATAGACTCTTCCAACCCAATCGAACTCACAACATTAGTGTCCCTCCACATCCATAAAAGTAGACCTAGCCTGAATATTATGACCTCAGCTGTACCGCTGCACACTGTCCATACATAATTTCACTTCTACCGACTGTACAGTAGTTGACATCCAGCCGCTCCACGTAGCTCTGTACATTTGCATTTCAGACCTCCTCCCGACAACATCCATGCTCCCCCACTGATATTAAAATAAAAGATTTTTTCATTTTTCATAGGGTATAGGATTATAGTTTATGCAGATGATGGGATCATCTATCCCGAAACGTTAAATTTTAATTTTGTCGACTCCTATTTAGCATTAGACTTTTTGCCTTAGTATAGTTTTCAATTTCTGATTTTGGTGTGAGTTTCGTTGCATGGAAAATCTGATAGCAGTTGGCTTTGTCGATTTGTGACGAAAAGAGAGGACTTTGCCGTTGACTAGCTGTTTACCCAACGCTGAGAACTCCTCTGTTTCAACTTTACTTCTATGCAGTTTTGATGCAGTCACAGACTGTCTACGGGAAGAAACGACTGTTAGGACGGAAATTGAAACATGCCAACAGAACTTCCAATTCTTAGAAATCTACTGAGCAACATGTAATCAAAGAGCAGCCACTAATTCCATCCTAGTCCACCACCGCGATTCTTCTTTGATTCGAGAGGTTCGCGAGTTCCTAACCTTACCTGGGCTGAGGGTCTTGAACCCGAGAATGTTTCGCTACCACAGAGAAATCTCTCGCTCTCTCCAACATCATATTCCATTCATTGACATCCGTTCGGAAATTTAGAGGCATTTATCGGCTGCGTACGAGTAAATAGTGAGCGTTATCGGATAACATCGGATAAATGCCAATAAATTTCCGATTCGGCATGCGGTAAAGTTCCACTGCAAGCATACCAACAGCAGGATAGAACGCTAAGCTCATGACACTGGACGCTGCAGGCTCCAGCGCATGCAACTTAACGCTCCTCAGCACCTCACGCGCTGACTTCCTCATTACGCCCGCGGTCGTTGGGTTCGTGCAAGCGGTGTTACAGTTTAATAACCTGCAATTGCTGGCGTTCTTGCAGAATGCAGAGCTTGACACGCTGACTGAGCTTTTGATGGGTGTCTGTGCAGTTACCCTGGGGGTACTTGCCTTCCGAGAAATGGAGTGGGTATAGGGGGGTGGGGGCACGGGTCGTACTGGTGACAAACTCGCCATTCTGTGTACGTTCATTACTGTGCGTGCGTTCAAGTAAGCTTTCTTGCCGCGTTAAAACCACGAGAATCACTACAATAAGCACTACCTAACCTAATCTAGACTAACCTAACGTTACCTAACCTAACCTTACCTAACGTAATCTAACCTTACATTACCTAACGTAACATAACCTAACATTACCTAACGTTACCTAATTTAACCTAACGTGGCTTAAGTTAACCTAACCTTACCTAAAGTAACATTGCCTAACCTAATCTGCAATACAGTGAGCAGCACAGCATACGAACTTGAACGCCGCCCGCACGCACACCGATGCACATACACAGAATGCTCTCAAACGTACATAGCGCATGGCGAGTTTGGCGGCTGTGCGCACGGGTCATTGCATGAGAACATTCCGTCAACGGTGCCATAGCTTTAGACGATCTGTGGTCGACTACAGCTGTGCAGACCTCTGGGACAAGTTGGCCTTTATTCGCAGCATGAACCAGTGCGTGTGAGTCTTTCACTAGGGGGCGGGGTTAAGTTAACTTTACCGTTAATGCTAAGACAGCGTCACATTACGTAGCTACAAACACCGTGTGCAGAGGACGGTCGACGACGACAGTTCTGAATTATTCGCAGCAGCTCTTCATGATGCCGCATTTAATTACGTCCTCGGCGCCGTGTTGACGCTCAGTAATGAGTTTAGCTGCTCTTGTTATTTGTGTTATTGAAATATTCGGCGCCTGCAACCTTACGCTCCTCAGCGCCTCACGCGCTCACTTCCTCATTACGCCCGAGGTCGTTGGCTTCGTGCAAATGGTGTTGCAGTTTAATAACCTGCAATTGCTGGTGAGCGTCTCGCTTCTAATTTATGAATCTAACGTACTGTTAAATTTAACAAAATTTGGTAAACATTAATGCAACGTGGCATATAACAAGCACTGTAGGTGTCCCTCAGATTCGTGCTTTTTTTTTTATCGCAGTCAACACGCTGTTGCAAGAAACACCCCAGAAATTGTCTTCGTTCTCTGCCACGAACCTTCTGCATTTAGAGGCGTCAGCTTTACGAGAAGAAAAGGCTTCCAAGAAACAAGAGTAAAAACTTCTTTGTCTATTGAAACACTCTCGTGAATTAAATGACTTGTTAACTCACGTCTCTCTTGACTATTGAAGTTTTTGTTTTGTGGCTTGACATGATTATTTGTTTCCTCGTTCGAGCAGTTGCAGATCGTGCAATAAAGCTTTACTCATCCACTCGTTCACTCTCCCCTTGAAGTTGTCACACGTGTTTTCGGTACTAGTCTTATACGATATACCTATGAACGTCTTCGTGAGAACATTTTCTGCGTATGAGCATTCTCCATGTAAGTTTTCTTCCAGTGAAAGGAAAGCACGAGTGAAATTCCTGGACAGACTTTCACACTTTCACACTGGACAGATTATCACACTTTCAGATCCGCCACATGTTCTACCCCCCCGCATGCATGTTCATTTTTTTCGAAAATTATCATTTTTTGTGAACAAAGAAAGACAGAAAACATGCCATGAAAAAATTTTGTAAGTGCGGGAGTTTTCAACTCTATCAGTAATTTATTAGAAACTGCTGGATGATACAGATGGTAGCAGATGTAACGTGATCTGTAAACTCTTGCGTCAAGAATAAATTAGAAACCGCTCTGCAGAATCACTAAGTTGCTCACCTTACTTTGGAAAATTTTCAGACTAGGCTTAGGTAATGTTATGCACGCTAGCCATCTTTTGCACAGGAGATACTGCATTTCGTGACTAGCGAGATCGAGGGCTAGTAACCGCTTACAGTTGGTATGAACGGAATTTTTTTTTAGCAAATTTGGGTTCGGTAAGTTTTTGAATTTCGCAGTTCGATGCTAGTGGTGTAAATATTACGGGCATATTACTGAACATGATGATACGCCGAACAATTTTGTTATTGAAATGTTTCGTTGCAATTGCGTCAGTACCATTTCTGGTCGGAATACGGTCCGGGTGTTTCAACAATCAACAATTTCTATTCACAGTATTTCCTTCTATAAATTTCCAAACATACCTGTATGGCTGTGAAGCCGTCTAAACTGAGTTGTGCTGAGTAGTTACATTTGAAGATGGGCAAGTCTCTCGTGATAGTTTAGTACTTGCATCTTTCAATTTTTAGTAGATAAAGATCTTTGGAAAGCTACGCGGCGTTCTAGGTTTTCTCTTTGTCTCGGCATCAAAAGAGGTGATCAATATTCAAGGCTAGGCAATGCAAGTTATTTGCATTAGGTGAGTATTATGTCTGTATCTTGTGGAGAAAGAGTTTGCAGCACTCATCCTCTCTGTTTGTTGCCTACGGTTACAGCTCTAGCCACATGGTCTTCAAAGTGGCATTATGTTGCATTCTCACTGCATGATTCCCTTAAAATTGCTGTATTTTCATTTCACATTCATCACGCATCGTATAGGGTGTCCATTCAATAAGATAGGAGTTTCCCGTTTCGTAATAGTTAAAATTTTGTTTTGGTGAAGGTAATGTTGTCCCGATGACCAACAAAAGATGCTGGATGAATCTAAATGGGCAGTGCGTACGTCTGCCATGGACTGTACGACGGCTAAAATTTGTGTATTTCCCGCACCCGCAGACAGAACCGAAAATTTGCATTGGTGCCCCAAACTTTTGATCATGAAGAGGAGTATTGAACCCAGGACCGTACTATATGTGACTCCACGGAGTACCGGCCGTTGTTTGGATACTCCAGCCTATTTTTAAGTTGTACCTTGTACGTTCTGTAAATATTTAATTTTATGTTACTCTCCAGTGTTTGTTGTTGCTAATGATATGATTTTGATAGGCCTTCTGGTTATATTCCGTTTTCTAGAAATACAGTTAAAGTGTACTTTTACAACGGTCTAAATTTTCTCACAGTAGCTTAGTTGTTTCCATGCTTCTCCACGGTCCAATGCGGTGACCTGCGTGCCGCACAAGTCAGATGTCCAGGTGTTCTTCGAAGATGGCAATAATGAGTCTTGGCTTCGATGTAAGACTCAGATATTAAATATCATCGTTAAGCTTCACTACCAGCTGACTTTATTTTTTTATTTCTATATTCCTATAATATTTCATCAGTGAAACATCTCCAGATTTCGTGATCCTTATACGGTAAAATTTTATAGGCCGGTATACTGGTAAACCTCCGATAACGTTGCTTCCAATAATGCTGCTTCTCTGCTACTCGATTTTTTTGCGACGTCATCTAAGATAACAAAGAGGTGCGACTACATTCCAATGCCGTGAAGTCACGTGACTACCGACGCATTCAAATGGGCTTCATATGAAGCTTACTAGCATTGACTTTTTTTAAACTTCTCGCAGGTGCAACAACTTCAACCTGCTTAAGTGAGTTTCATTCAATGACCCTTATTTTATCGTTTGCCATGATACCTGCAGAAACTCAAACTTACTCCGTAAAGGGGAGTTTTCAGTAGGCTCAACATTATCGCGTTGCTTCATGCAGCGCAGCCAGAGCTTCTGTCTAACAATCCGACAAGCCAAGCCAAAAAGGCTTAATTTCACTGCCCAAGCAATTGCGTTCTTGAGCCCTTGATCACTGCAACTACGCACTTATGTCGAGGACGAATAATGATCCACTATTGTTACTAAAGGGGAGCGATTTCGGGGTTCCGGTTTCATGAAGCAATCTCTCTGAAACTTGCACAGTAGGTGTAAAATGTCGTCAGAAATCGATTTCTGAAGTCTTTTTTTCTTTAATTCTTATTTTTTTTTTAGATATTTGGCATTTTATTGAAAAAAAGAATAAAGAAGACATTTTTTGCTTTTTCACAAACATCCTTCAAAAGAATAGAACTCCATCAGTTTTCATGCTAGACAGGTCTTCTATATATGAATTGAAAGCTGAAAGTATAAGGAAGAGATGTTCGACCAACCTTTTTTTCTAAATTTGGTCTAGAAAATATCGTATTTTTTGCATTTTTCACTTAAATTTTATTACTTCAGATCCATATTATAAAAAAAGTAAGCTGAAAATCAAAAATCAGGAGTCGTACATCTCTTTCTTATGTTTTCAGCTTTCGATTCATATATAAAAGATCTCTCTAGCATGAAAACTGATGGAGTTCTATTCTTTTGAAGACATACATATACCAAAAAATGAAATCCTAAGAAAATGGCAATCAAAGTTTCGACCACTAAAAATGTTACTAATATGTACTTAGAATCAACAATATCTATTCAGTATGTTGCAATGAAACATAATTATGATGATTTACAACCCCGCCTTCCCTTCTATCTCCTGTGAGGGAGGGGGGAGTCCATAATCCTATGCCCCCAGAACAAGAATATATGACGGCGTGATAGCTCCCACTCTAGGGATCATTATTCAGCAATTGACTAAAGTGGGAATTTGACTCCCACGCACCCTCATCTATACTCCCGCAACCCTGTTGGAGAGTCCCTATGGCAACAGGGGTCAAAATATATCTGGCTGTGTGATAGACTCCGCCGTCAATATCACTTTTCATCAATAAATGGAGAAAATGAAATTATGACCAGACCCGCCCCTTCTACCACCCCTTTTTTGGGGGAGGGGGGAAGGGAGGGGGGTGGGAGGGAGTGGTTTCTGTGCCTCCAGGATCAAAATATTTTGTGGAGTGATAGACCCTACTCTAGGGATCACTTTTCAACAAAAAGAAAAAAAAAGTGAAATTTTGACCCCAAACACCTCCATCGCCCCCTTTCAGCTTCTATGCAATTTCCCTAAGATGTGCCCTGAAGCCCAAAAGATAATGCAGCAGGTGAATCTGGAGAGAAACGTTACAGTAGTAAAGGTGAATTAATGATTCTGTCAACGAAATTTTAAGTATCACAGAAATATCAAAATTAAAGAATATCCGTGGCGCTACATACTGTGGAGAAATACTGTAGTTGCTACGTTCTGTTTCGCTGAAAGGCAGCTATAGTGTTATACTGTTCAGATATGGATAAAACCAGAACGTATTTATTTACTTGGGTATAAAATCAGAGGTAGATCGGAATTCTTCTGTCATGAGAGACATTGTGAAATGTAAAATTTGATTTCGTGCAATAAAATGAAATCTACTGACACTGTGAACACTAAAAGCTTGTCTACACGTTAGTCTTTTGAACCCCTTTATTCATCCACTCGACCGAATGTTCTGTAGCGGCATTGTCGACACAACTTTACGTATGCCACAAACGGTTATTGAAATGACAGCGGTCAAATTATTTCCATTACAAGTGTCACTAGGCAGGTTACGGATATATTTTCATACTTGGACTGAAATAAACCTTGAAAACAATGTACTTTTCTGCTGTTTCTACGGCATAGTATTTCAATTGGACGAGTATACGGGTGAACGCGTAGAAGAGACCACTATACAGGCTTGTTACAAGTAATGGATCAGGGAATTGATTATATATCTAAAGCCTATCTCCTGCACGATGAAATGGAGAAATTTGTTGATGCCCCTGGAAAAGGATATTAGAACCGTCGGGTTTTGGAAGAAATTATTCTTACCAGTGATTACGAACCTAGTTGTTAAGGCTTGAGAATCTGCTGATGACACCACAGTGAGAAGAGTGTGAAAACGGCTAGTTGAAGCATGTGGTGAAAATAATGCAGCTGGATTAAACATATCGATGGAAAACTTTAGAAAACTTCACAGAGTAATGCTAATGAATTGACAGCTGAGGCACTTCTGGACTTGGAACACAATTATGCCAAATGCTATCGCTTACAAACTAATAATGTTGGAAGTAGTGTGAGCATCTTGCCAAAGACTTAGCGATCTCAGTGAATATGAACTTTCTGTAATCAACAGGTAACCAATGACTTCTGATGCCGATCTACACAAGATAAGCAAATGAGGAAACAACTTCCGCTATAACAGGAGAAGCTAAAACTTGCGCCAAGATATCAAGCTCTAGTGTTCTATGAAATATGATCACTAAATATAAAATGGTATTTTCTTAACACGATTTTTTATAATGTATTATCCTTTACAATATTACTTGTTTATTTTTGAATGTTTTATTAATTCATAAGCTTGCTAATAGATATTATATGGATATGCAACAATGAATCACCAATACTGTCATTCGCCTTTTTATAATAACTCATGAAAAAAAGGATATATATTAGTTTCCTTTCTGTGGGTTTGAATACAAATGAAACATTTGAATAACACGATACAGGGCATGTTCGGGGCTATCGCCGCATTGAATATCTAACAGTCAGAGAAAATATATTATAAGCTGAACGTTGGTATGTGCATTGCTACTATTGTATACTCATGCAGATCTGCTTTGTAGTAATAGTTGAGTGTGCTTGAAAAATTTGCACTGATGTAGAGCGACGTTTGTTTAGTTTTAGTTCAAGGAAAGCTTAGAACAATGTTTCGGAGGACATACATACATTCAGTACATACGAGCGCGTACAGTGGCACCAGAAAGATACTCCGCACAAGTGATATTTTATATGATTCCAAATTGCGCTAAATTTCAGGATACTATCCAAAGTAAGCTTCCTTCATTTCCAGTAAAAAAGTAAAAAAAAGTAAGCTGTATAGCAATAGAATGAGTGTCGTGTCAATTTCCTTCTTTTGTACCTAATACGACACAAAGAAAGTAATAATCCATGTATGTGAATGCGTCGTTTTCTTTAAATAATCTCTGCTTAGTTTGTTGCTAGTTTTTAAACTGATAACAGCTGGATGTACATTAAGAAATGATAATTTTGGCTGGAAAATACCTCGGTTATCTTCTTTAACTGCAGCCGATTTGAATAAAGTTAAATGTTTAGTACTTGAGAAGCGGTATGAAATTTGTAACCACTTCCTGATGCAGAGGTAACGTAAACGGAAATTTTATCTGTTCTCAGTGTAATTGGATAATTGTAGTGTAATTGGATACGCTACACTCTGCTCTTAATAAGATTAGCAAGAACTATTATGACATGACAACATATAAGAGGGCAGATGATTGCCTAACGTCAATAGAAGGAATGTACTAAAAAATATTTCGACGTTAAAATACTTTAGGTTTTTGCGTTAAAAAGAGGATGGACAGTTTATAGTCATTAATTGATTACACCTACAGGGATTCTAGTAATGTAATTTTTAAAGGGCCATGACTTGACGGTAAAATTTCAGTTCGCACCTGAAAAGGAGTACGTTGTAGAGTCTTACGGCTTTAAATCAAGACTCGGCAAGGTTACTCGTCCTTGATGATGAATGTTGAAATGTTGACTGACTCCAGCGCTGAGTCATCTGCGGCTGTAAGACTACGCCGAGTCCTTTTGTAAGGTCTGAAGTCGCCGTCATAGTGGCTTACCTTACCTACTGGAGGATGTGGGTCCATACCCTTATCACCAGCCTGAAGCTAGCACACTTTTGCGCATAATAATAAGTAGCAGTGGTATTAACCGTGAGAACACGGTGCATAGAAGTTCGGCTTAGTTTTGTTGCCGCTGCCAATTCATTGGCCGAAAGACGAAGATTCCGTCGGAACTCTTCCCAATTATGCTTGGCAGCTTAGGAGAATCCAAACACGCTGTTCCCTACTGAGATCATGGTGATTGCCTGTTTCTTGATTTTTTTCACTTTCTGCGCTGCTTTGCTCTGAATATCCAACTTTTTACCATGGTCACCTTAGTGTACCCTTATCAGAGTCTTGTACAGTCTGAGGATTATAAGTTTGTAACGGATACCGAAATGAAAAGTATATACCCAAAGTTTTAAATGATGCGTAAGAGTTTTATCTTGTGTTAATTTAAAATCATTTTTTAGGAAGGTGTGACCTTGGTTGCTATGGTATTTTAAGACGCTGTAGAAAGTCTATGCAATTCAGATGAATTTATTCTTAAAGCAATAAAAGTGCAATCTTACACATCTCCTTGTCATGGCACAAACGACAATTACTGATAGTCAACTTTTCTAACTCTTTTTGTTTCCGCTTCTTAATCCTAATAAACAAATTTAGCTATGCTTTTCTACCATTCCCAGATTGTACTGACGAGAGTTGATCCCGAAACGGTTACTTGTACAACTGTACTTCTTCGGTTGTAGGTCATTTGAAGTTCATACAGTAGAAGAGAACACACTTTGTAGCTAGCTGCAACAATGTTCTTTGTTCCCCATTGAATGCAACAAGTCATTGCTCTATTCATCCAACATTAGCCACTTCTTGTGTACGGCAAGTTGGCCAGCCACTGACTTCACTACGATGTGGGCGACTCTACGGCTTCCCGCATAGCTACCCTTTGCAGTCACAGCCTCTGTGAATATGAAGCGATCTTCTCTCCTCCTCCTCCTCCTCTCACGCCTAATGCAATTAATACTACCATTAAGAGGAGACTGAGTCCTTCAGCAAATGCCGAAGCAATGGTTCCAATGTAAAGGCTCTCCATCTCCCTTCCTGACCTTCATATGATTCTCTGACAAGCCGTCAG
>LQNS02277603.1:6450176-6461126 GCA_001587735.2 Parhyale hawaiensis | reverse complement strand
CGGTTACGTGCACTGTGGAGATAATTCGCTGCTGGCTCTCTCTTTGGTTTCAAACTGCGGCACCACAGAAGACACCCAGCAGAGTGACTCCACACACGTAAGGTGATGTGAGAAACGTCACCTGGACATCTTCCGAAGACTACAGGGTTTGGTTAACTGCAGACTAAAGGAGGGTTCAAACTTCAGACTTTTGTCCCTGGTATGCAGTGCAAAATGTTTGACGCCCTGTAGCGTTTTCGCAAACATAGCTGCGTCACCACCAAAAAAGTCCCAAAAATGTTACCCGTCTAGTTAGCTTCATTAGCAATTGTTGCTAATAAAGTTTTGGAATGTCTATTCGAATATGCAGTGAATAAAAAATAAAAAAGCAGTACACATTTCCAATGTTTACATGTAAGCGACAGCGCATTAAGATGCTTCTACTGCGTGAAGGGAACAAAAGTTCATACTGTGAAACCGGCTTAAGGCAGGCCAAGTGCAGCAAGAGATTGCATTGATGCGCAAAGTCATCTGAGACAAAGCAATCATAGGACGCTGGGGACGAGGCCAAATCGATGGAAATGCCGCACTTCACCGAGTGGAGGCGCTAATGAAAAGAAAAAAACTTTGAGTGACTCGGCCAGTCAGACTGTTGTAAAGATACCCTCGACACGCAATTGACTGCGCGAAGAGAGAGACATACGCATAAGGACCAAATAAAACGTCGCTTTTTCGTAGGAATAGCATTGTCTGAGAGCTTGCTCCATCACGTATGCCGGTCCTTAAAGGTAAATCCGATCATCATTAAAATTTAGTCATTTCTGTTCACGCCCCCAAGTAGCAACTGCTCAAAGTTTCATAAAAATTCACTCATAACATTTTGAATTACCTTACTCACTAATAAATGTGGCACTCAACGTGTTAAGAATTTTAAATAACTGGACTAAAATATTTCAAGCGAGGTAGGTAAAACTATTTATTTACTGTACTAGTAAGACTTCGCTAATCTTGCCTGCCTGCTTTTTGGCACTTTGTCACTGTGTCCACAATCTTTGCTATTATGCGTTCGGGATAAACTGCGAGTAGCTCGGAGCTTTCACACTAATAAAGCTTCAATTTGATATTTTTAATTCATCGTGAAAACGAAAAACTCTACGACCACTGCGTCGTGGTTACGGCTCGGTAGTACTTTTATTTCAGAAAAAATATTCGTCTCGCTGTATTTTGGTGCTTCTGAAATCTGTCATAACCTGCTCCAAGTCCGCGATTCGAGCGGAAGAAAATCGAATACTTAGAATAGATTTTTAGTGACCCGAAAGGTCAAGAGCTCTCTATATAGTATACTCTAAATGGTGCCTTTTGCTTAATTTCGTACAACATTTACAATTTCCAGAGAATTTCGTACATAAAATTGCCGGCTTCACTTTTTTACGTTATGAACGATTCGGTACTGCAGGTACATTGTACAATACACATATGCTACTTAACGTCTCTGTTAGCTGCAAGAAGCAAATGAGTGCCGCACTATGAGGACAATCTCACGAGTCTCCTAATTAGATACAGCGCTGGAGAAGCGATCTCTAGTCAACAAGCGCGACTTTGTCACCCTTATTGATGTCGCAGGCTCTTAGTCGGCATAATAAAGACACAGCAACGGTAAGACACAACATAGACGATCTAGCAGGTATGGGCGTCAGGTGCTCAAAAACTAGTAATTCGTTGGCCAAAAAAATTCGCCACTAGCGGCAAGCACGAATGCCGAGTGCCTCCCAGATTACTGAACCATGTAGCCAATTCCTGTACTTGAACAGTTTATCTACGGACATCTATGGATTTTGGGTCAAACGGAAATTTCTCCAAAGAATAATTCGCTTACTGAACATTTCGCCGAAAGGATGTTTCACTTACCGGGATTGTGCTCACAGACAGTGCGCTTATCAGCCATCATCAACCTTGCATCTATTCAAACTGCTTAGATATTTTGTAAGTCTAAGTCAACGAGCCGATAATAACTTTATGAGTTATGTTGCCTATAAAAACCTGATAGACAAGCAAACAAACGGTCAAATAGATCTTCACCAAAAGTCAGTCATCTGTTCGAACTAACGTACTTAATGACAATCTATCCATAACTTATTTAGTTACCTTAGTGACAGACTAACGCAGGCAACAACGTAACCTCTTTGGCGGAAGTAAAGGAGTGAATTAACTGCACTTCCACTTGAACGATAACGCGGTGCGCTACTCTATCCAGTTGCGGGGAAATAGGGCGGCTCGGCAGAACGAATCCGCTCGCCCATGAAAGAAACGAAAAACGAAAAGATTAGACAGAAGAATGATGACAATCCTGTGGAGAGTCCCTTCCGTGGCTTCCACACGGGGCAGATAGGATCCCATGGGATGAGTCGCTTACCACCATTCGGCGGCCCACTTCGTGGAACTGACGATGAAGCATAGAAAGCCTTGTAGAACGTTTAAGGAAGGAATGTAGAAAGTTTAAGAGTGTACAATACTTAGCAGTAGAGTCTGCTTCTTCCTTCCAATATTCTCTTAACCTACTGGTACTGCCAGTCCGCCGGGATCAGCAAACTTCCCTAACCTAGCTAACTAATCATCTCAGCAGAAACTGCAGCCAGCTGCAACATGCCCTGCGGAGAAGCCACTCGAGTTATCATTTGGCCTCGTGAGGCCTATATCTACTGTATTTATTGTCTTCTGACGCCAACAAGCCTCGTTGCGCGTCCAATGATGTTCTTGCTGCCTTGTGAAAACAGGAAAAGTGTAGAGCATATTGAGCTCTGATTCATTCCAAACATAGATATATAAAAAATTTACTAATAGTCAGCTGACATAATTGTAAACATATTAGCAATGTTTTTGTCGGCATGCAGTTGCATTTAGAAGGGCGTACGTAACAAAACATCCGAACATTTTTTACTGTCTACGAGAAACGACGGTAAAGGTAAAGTCAACTTTGACTGCACCCTCCACTGGGAAACCCACACGCACTGCTTCGTAGGGCAATTCTAGGCTAACTGGCCCCAGAGGAGTAATTGCCCTCACCCTAAGGTGATTGCCCACACGGTAGCTATGCACACCAAACAAGTTTGCAAACTCAGCGCACCGAGCGCCACAAAGATCGCTCACCAGGCTCGGGGCTCGTTCCCAGGACCCTCAGCAGAACTGCACCGCATGCAAGGTCCGCTGCTACCGCAGAGAGAAGTTAATAGCTATAACATAAAGTGAGACATCAAACTGTGCATGCCAGCCACAGCTTGTTAATGTAAACCTTTCTCTATTTCTTGAAATTCTTCTTCAAATCTAAGTCTAAGACAGTTTTGAGTTACCATTGCGTTTTCTATGTATTTTGAGATCAAACTAAAAATAATATTATAATTTACAGCGTTTATATGTTATTTTAACACGTATCGATGTTGTACAGTATTAAGAATAAAGCGATATTTCGTTTTCGAATATTTATATGTGCTGGGAAAAAGCTACAACAATTTTAGGAGCAAAATGTATTGTATAAAAAACAAACGTGGATGACGTCAGGTATCCTTACGACAAACTGCCGTGTGTGATCTCAAATAATAATAATAAAGCACTAGCGAAATGGCGCTCAAGTGATTGGGAATTGGGAATTAGGGCGTTTTACTGCAATGTCATTCCTCCTTATGAGGCTAAAAGCCTCAACAAGGAGCTACGCAGCAACATCTACAATGTAAACGCAGCACCAAGATAAACTACTACACCAACATCACGTCAACAACAAGAGCAGAGAGAACAGGTCAACAGAGACCGGCTTGTGTTTGTCCGCCTCGGCAGGTCAGGCAAACATCGTACTTGTTTAACGAACACTCGCCAACTTAGTCTATTTTACACTGATTTTATGAACCCCGCAGCTAAGTCCCCTCCAGCCTGCTGCATTCTTAAGTGTGCAACAAAGTTAAAAATGTGAGCTTGGGTGGCCGTTGGGTCTTTGTGCGCAGGAAACCAAACACACGTGTGGCAAGGGGTGTTCTACGTATGCCCTTTACAGGAACGACGCACGGCTGCAAAAAGTGATACGTAGTTTCCTTGGGAAGTAACTGATAGCTAAGTTATGGTGACTTGTTGCTAGGTGCACCCTTGGAAGATTGCAAAGCGTTATTATGGAAAGAGGTTACGTACGTCATCGTGAGACAGTTCAATGAATCGATAAAATACCACTGTTTATATTCATGGCATCATTGGTTGCGACCATTCATTGGCAACAGCCAATCTCATCATTAGTTTCAACTCTTCGTAGGCGGTTCTAAGCGTTGGTTACCCTACTTTGTATCGAAGTTCAGCCGGTGATCTCCCACATCAAGTTACTCTTGAAACTGGTCGAGTTTCAAGTCGCCTCAAAGGTAACGCTTAGAATTCGATATAAAGTAGAGCATCCAACGCTCATGACTTCACTTTCAGAGATGCTAAAACTAGCGAGATAAGCTAATTTTGTTAGAACTGTTACGGTCGATTACACATTTGCTGTTCTAGAAATAATGGCATAAATCCCTGTCATTGAAGAAGCATCGCCACATTTGGTGCATAGGGCGTCTAAAATAATGAGACAAAAGAGCTCACAATGGGAAACACGCGCGTAGAGATTGTGGTATACAGGTGCAGCAGCACTGGCCGTCAACAGATGAAACAGTACAGTGCTGACGTTGTTAGGTCAGTAACGCTGTAAGGTCTGTATTGCCATATCGTGCCAAAATGAGAGACTTAGGTATCGACCATTGTAGCCGGAGAGGACTACATAACTTTATTGAAGAAGCCGGCCAGTGCAATTCTATACAAGCAAAGCCGCTCGCTAGGGTTGCCAGCCAGCAGCGGTACAATGGAACAAGTAAATCAAGCATGTCACCATCAATGATTGTAAACAGACTTCATTCCAAATGCATCAACAAAAGTAAAACATTACAGTAATTGGCAAGTAAATACATTCAGACCTTAACATGCCAGAGGCTAACACAATACAAGGAGCACTCTCCAGCAATGCTCTCAGATGAGGACCATTGTACCCCAGAACCGTAAATACGGGAGACAAGAGCGTTCATGAACGTGGTCAGATGGCGCCGTAGTAAAATTTCTATCATGCAAACCACAGCCGTAGTTAGAAATGTTCGCCAAGTTTCTTGAGTGCCTCCCATCTGAAGTAGGAGCAAAAACATGAAGTCGCAAACAGGGGTAAAAGTTCGTCCTCGCAACTCGTCAACCGTAACAAGCATTCAGGTTTTTTAACCGATTGTGTTTGCAAACAAGAAAGGCAACAGCAGCACAGATCGTGGGTGGTCCACTGGATTTGGGCTTCTAATAGTAACAGAAAAATCTAATTAAGGGAAAGTGTGTCCCAGGCAAAAATTGTTTTCTATGTCCGTTACTAATTTCGGAAAAAAACTGAAATAAAGATATATGGATGTACAAGACTGCTCTAAGTGATGCAGTAAAAGAGACGATAATCTATAGGTAAGAATTAGAAATTGCGATGAACCTAAGCATCAATGTTGTACGTATGAGTAATGAAGCTGAAGCGTACCGTATAATGTTACTACTGATATTACAATTTCTGGGCGAACCTCCCCGCCTGCAGCGGCCACTGTTATCCAAAGTGGAGAAGGGACACACAACGTTTAGGAAGACTCTCGAAAATTATGCACGAGGTTGTTCATAACCAAGATCAACGTACATGGGAGCAACAAGAAGGGAAAGAAGAGGAAGAATTGAACACAGACAACATAAGGGGTGAGCAGAAGTGAAGAAGCAAAGTAGAGCGAATCAAGACAGTAAAGTGAGAAGTAAGAAAGAAAACGACGGAGATCATAAATATGCAGTACGGAAATACTAAGAGTAAGCTAGGAGCGACAGGGAAGGCGTCTCGAAAGCCTAACTGAAACTAACCGAAACCCACGAGGCCCAAATGGAGAGCGACTTCCCGCGACGCCAGACGGGCAATCCTAACTTAACCTAACGATTAGATTAAGCAATTTCAGATGGTGAATGATTCCAAGAAAATGACTGGTAAAAAGTGTGCCCAGACCGACGGCAGAAAGATGCACAATTGATCGCGATGGTAGCGATGGCAAACCCAGGAGAATACTACTACCACTCCTACTACTAACTACTACTACTACCACCACCACCTCGAATGAGCCCACTGGTTGAGAAATGAGGAGGCAACAAGGACTCAAACTGCCAGGAAAGGTAAAAAACTATAGAAACAAACCTTAAAAATAATAAAGATTGCAAGAATACTGCCAAATCTACACATACATCGCGAATAACTGAAAACTCACCCTTCCAACAGATGACGTAAGCAAGATCACAGCGTCAGACAAACATATACAAATATAGCCCATAGACCAAGTAAGCGACCTCACTATAAAAAATATATAGCTGAAGTTTCATCACAAAATATTACGCAATAACGCAGAAGCTATCAAGAATTACACATATCTCAAATTCTAAAAAATGAAAAAACCTATTGAAAATAAAATCCAGGCGGAAATTTATCATATACAATGCAATTACTATGTAGAGGAATGGGTGGTGTCTCTCCTAACGGGTGATCGCGAAAGACAAGTAAAAAATGTCACCACCTTACGTCTGCTTAGGAAGAGCTTGGGAGGCTCAAAAATTAAAGCGTACAACGCTTGTGATTTCCAATTACACTATTGATTATTTACCGAACGCATCGTGTCACTTAGCATGGAGGGATCGGTAGCAATTTGAGCTTTTAAAAAGAGATCTGTAGGAAAACGGCTAACTTCTGCACGAAATACGTCAATATTTAGGGAAAACTGTATTCAACAGAACCACGTCAACTGTATTAGAACATACATGAATGTCCTTAATCTCCATTTTTTCTACCTCTATATAACAAAATTCGTGAGCATCACAAAATATAAGAACAAAATTTGCTTTCGCCTCTTATTTCAAATCGCTTACCTACCTCCATGGAAAAAAAAACAAACAAAAGAGGTTGGTCCCTAAATCTTGGGGAGAGTCAAGTTTGCCAATCGGAAGAGGTGTACATAAACTTTTCGCATCCGACCACAAGTCAACACGATATTTGGCCCGCAACGGTGCTCTCCAGGTCGGCTCCAGCACGCTTCCTCCTCCTCCGCCTCCTCATCCAACATCCAAACTTTGGCTGACCTGTGCGAGTGGCAGAGGGAAGTTTGGAGCTCTAAGACGGCAGGCTTCTTCTGGAACTCTAGCAAGGGCGAAGGTAAGGCTTCCTAAACTGATGAGTATCACCATAACTTTTCTAATACGCGAAGGAACTGTAAGGGGATCTGACTCTGAGCTGCTATATAGGGTCACAGCTATGGCAGGACCAACCATTCCAATTTGTTGCTTTACTTACTAACTGGAGACATCGTGAAACCAGATGGCAAAGAACAAAAGCGCTTTCGCATCCAGTGAGTTACATTAAAGTAATTGGTAAATTCACGTCATTGCCCTTTTCGAGTATGTAACTTAAATCGCATGAAAGCGCAATGAAATTCTGGCAAAGTTTCGTTAATTATATCACACACACATGGCAATGGCTATGTATACGTGATTATTTTCAATTGATATTAGAGTTAGATGCTGGAGTGATGTGCTTGCATGTGGTAGCTCCCGAGTTTACCTCCTCGTCGCAGGTGACTTCACGATGCTGGGCTTCCGGGCCAGCATTTCTGGCATTCCTAGTCCATTGTGAAATCACTGACGTAAATCAGCAATGAGGATGATCGGGAGGTTGCAGTTGCCACAGCAGCTTTCCGTCCCCGATGCCATAGCTCTGACAGTCTGTGATCGACTGCAGTAATGCACTCTTCTGGGATGTAGCGTGCATCTGTCTGCAGTATGGACCAGTGTATAACGATATCCAAGTACTGTTGTACTGAGAAGTGGGCTTAATCTTTATTTACTTGGCAGGATGGTCAAAAGTTTATTTAGATACTAAACTGCCCATAACCCGTTGAGTCACTAAAGACTTATCTTAAGTAGTCCATTTTCTTCTCCTTGATTCTTGAATTTGGATACGTTGAGCGTTCGTTCACCATCTCTGCTAGTGCTGACGAGACTAGTTTTCCTCAAAGTGAATAGAACAGAGACTAGTGTACTCATCACGTGACAATAACAAACAAATGGGTAATGGCACAGCCAGTCATGATTATGTAGCCCACCCCAAGAGAGCTGACTACGCTGATTAGCTGTGGTGGGATGTGAGTCTCAAACCAAAACATGTTTTTGAGGTGCAAAAATCGTGGCCGACAATTTTTTACTGCGGGAGTTGTAGTCATAACCGCTTTAAACAATTGTTTTTAACTATAATCTAGGAGACATAATATGCACCCCGTGCGACGATATTAGTTTCACTAATTAATATAGCGTTTGAAGCGTGCTTACATTTAATTTTTTTTAATTTTTGTATTAGCGTCCTGCTCTTGTTGAGGTGAGTGTTTTTCTTGACGAGATATTATACGCGTTGTGATTTCCAGGTGTGCCGCGAAAATGGCGGCTGAAAGATTTCGTCAGGACGGGTAGACGCAAGTGTTTTACTGATGCTGAAAAAGCTACCACAGTGAGAGCTATGGCTAATGGCATTCCTTCCGAAGTGGGAGAGCGGTCCAGCAGCCGACGTGTTACTGGGAAGCTATATTTGGGAAACCCATCACGTAGGAAAATTCGATCGGACTTTGGACAGAACTTTCGTTCTGTGAGGAAGCTATTGCTGCGAGAAATTTTTTGCTACGGCTAATTTGCCAACTATGAACTATATATGAACTATATATTTTAGTATAACGTCATACGCTAACAAACTGTTAGTAAAATGATAGTCACACAAACTGCAGCATAAATTTTTGAATGTTGCTTCAATGCTTATGAAATTTTTACAAAATATTGCAAATCCAGCGTAAAAACTATAGTCAAATCTGGACCATAACTGGAACAATGGAACGCTTATCCATTCAAAAATTAAATAAAGGGAATTAGATAGAACATTTATCATTGTCAGTATTACCCTCGTATTGTGGAACTTGTACACTACGATCCTGCAATGATATGATAAGATTAACCAATATTTTCTAGAGGGGTTTCGCAAAGCGCTCCTTTTCGTAACTGGACAATCATGCATTACATTTAAATAACTTACTATCATAATAAATTCCCAATAGATTTTCTATTGAATTAAGGTGTGATAATTTCGCTGGTAAGTCGATCCAGAAAATTTGATATTTGGCGCCATAAATATCATTATCATGTGACTAGAAGCGGTAACAATATCTGCATGGCATACATTCAGAAAGGGTAGGAAACGTTCCTCTAATACAGTTCTGTAGTATATTTTCAGTATTTAGTTTTCCTTCCATTGCCGCCAGACCAGCTTCACAGCTCCCCTAATGATGAGGGACCGGACTCCAAGAAAGGCGGAGAAATAGTTCTGTCGTCCTTCCTCGAGTCATGCCATCACTGTTGACGACCATGTAAACTTCACCGCCTTTCATCAGAAAACACTACACTCGTCATTTTTGCACGTGCTCACGTGGCTATTTCTTTAGCCCATTTCTCTCGCTCGCTCTTGTTCTTCTTAATTAGCACTAGAGCCCTGTCCTCTTCACATGCACCAAAAGTTTGAATTGTAAAAGATGTGACGGACTGTCCTGTCGCTAACATTCGATTTGATGACACATAAAGCGCTACAAGCATTTCTCAACTTTGGTAGCCTCTCGGAAAAGTCTTCGGCAGATTGTTGGAGAAACTTTAGCCGGGCAACCAATGGATTTTTCGCTTCTATACATATCCAAATGTTTCAATACAATCTCCCACCTCGAAATCTACTTGGGGCAGATTGCTGGAGAAACTTTAGCCGGGCAACCAATCACTACTTGCACTCTACCTAAATTGCCACCGGATTCAGTATCGTCAGAATGTGTTCCTTTGGTAGTGTTGTAAATAAACATGCCGTGCACAAGGTATGAAGTGAGTAAAAAAAGCATTTTCTCGCGGCTTTTGTGTTCTTAAGGTTTCACAATAAACGCCTGCACGATGGCAACTTTGACTCTGACTTCAAATCTATGTTTCTAGAAATGTCATAAATAGAATTTCTGTGGGGTGTTTAGTCTTTAGTGCAAAGCTCAAAAAAGGAATTTTCTCGATAAATCTGTCGGCGTTCTATTATATGCCTAACTAACCATACACATTTATATCTCGCCTTTATTATGCTTTTTATTATTATTAATATTATTATTATTATTACTCTTTCTGGTACTTCACGCCCAAGCCCTTATGCAACACCGAGAAGCCCGAAACATTGTTTTATTTGGAGAACAGTTCGCAAAGTTTGTAGTTGTTTTCAAAGCGCTTTTATCTCCTCGCAGTTTTTCCCCACTATAGAGAATTTCAAATGCCCCGCCTATGTAAACAATTTTTCAATAAAGACAAATCAGGTAAATCTTTAATACTAGCTCACAGCCACGAGTTTGAAGAACGAAGGGCTGAAATGAGCGTGCTTCCACTGCAAGTTTGACGACTTGTTAAATTATTACTTTCAACGGTGCCAAATAAACATCAGCACATCAGCTAACGGCAGAGACATGCACTGCGGAGACAGCTCTCTGTTTGCACTTTCGTTGGTGTTAAACGGCGACACCAGGAAGTAGTAACCAGGTAATTTTTTGCAAACGTTGGCCGACGAGTCACATGGATATCGTCCGAAAATCACTTGAAACCCTTAGTAAGTAATGGAATATTTTACCAGAGTGAAGTATACCAATTTCCCTGTAGTAAATAAGCTATAGTCAGAGAATTCACTATCTAATCTAATCTAATACTAAGAATAGCCTTCGTGTGTTTATAAATAAATATATATATAAATATATATATATATATTTATATGTTTGGTGTCACGCTCTTAACGAAATAGATAGGCGGAAATTAGCCCAGGTTGGA
>LQNS02277603.1:6366393-6421400 GCA_001587735.2 Parhyale hawaiensis | reverse complement strand
GTACCGATGAATAGAAAATTTTACTGTTACTTATCATCAAACCTTGCGCAGGAGCCCATGGCTCTACGAAAACAAAACGTGCCTTGAGAAGGTTGCATTAAGAGATTCATAACAGCACCTGAGTGAGAATTATGGATTTTAATTTTCCATATAATTTCACTCTTCACTTAAGCAAAACATCATGCATTTATACGTGATAGGTCCCTATTCAAGGACATGGGAACAGCATCTGGAATACTTCCGCAGAAGACATACATAAGACATACATATGTACAGTATGTCGAGCATCTGGTTGGAAAGGATAGTCATGGTCACCTAAATTCATATTTTCCCGTCAAAACGTGCCTTGATAAAATATTTCTTGACAATGCGCGTCGTAGACAGTTAAGTTGAATAAATAATTTACTTCGCTCTGCTAAGGAAACTGCTTCCTCTCAAATGAAAACGGACAAGGGTAAGCTTACTCATATGCTCTTGGCTTGTTTTATATATGTTTAATTATTTCTTGAGCATTCATAAAATATAGACTATGTGCTTTTCCATTGTATGAAGTTTTTTTTAATGTCTAGACTTTCAGAAACATAAATGTTTCATTCCTGTTTCATATTTTCACACAACAGTCTGCCAAATATAGAGCAGGTGCTTTTTCCTGATATTCGACCTTCACGATAAATGCTCTGAAAATAGTTAAAATAATTACCTGAGAATTCTCATTACAAAAAAAGAGAATAGAGCAAGAGGAGCAGCATAAAAAAAATGACCGAAGATCTAATATCTGCCCGCACATGCCACGTAAAAAACCCACATACACTAACTCGTGCCGTAGGTAAATGCCAACTGGAACGCAGAGGAGTGCACGGCTGCAGTCGAGTTCCGATTACCAGAGCAAGGGCGGCAAAGACGAAAGACTCCTGTGACAAATGTTACTTCCCAACCGCTCTCACTCTTATTTAAGCCAGTATCCTTGCACTGGACGATGAATGACAGAAACGTTGACGTTTTAATCCTGCGCATTAAAGCTTCGCCTCCTTGGCTTGGGACCGAATATCGACCTCAAGGCAATGAGCGAGAGCGCCCTCCTAACAACTTTGCAACTGTGAGAGGTTAGAAGATATTGAAGATTCATTATTTTGCAGCTTTGAAGAGAAAAGTGAGCATTTTCAACACTTTTGAACGCGATGCTTTACTAAATTGACGAACAACATGTGTTCTTCTGCTTTCGGAGATAACTTTTTTCTTCATTGATAGCAATATATAGGCCACATCATACTTGACTGTGTACTCCTCCACAGTGATCCCAACGGTAAATTGAAAAGGACTTTGATAAAAATCTTTTTCACTCATCGTAGCAACTCCAAGAAAAATAAGCTGTTATTGGAGTCGCAATTAAGGAATGCATGTATTGAAAAACTTATTCATGTTTGAGCACTAGTCAATGGTAAACCACAAAATTAAATTTAGCCAATTTTAGGCCATTTTTGTATCCTAAAATCCAGTGAGCGCCCTCCACCGTTGACATCTAATTACCATTTGTATTTCTTGTAGATAAACACAATTCTTGTCTTACCACGAACAGTTTACGTAATTTTCTTTGAAATCTCTTTGGAGAGTCGAAAAGATTTTATAGAAATTTTATCATCATACCTTCAAGTCCACATGGGCTATTGAGCGAGGATTCATGTATGGTATATTTATATATATATATATGTATATTTGTAATTGTAATAAATCACTTTGCTAGCTCTTGACGCAACCAAAATATCGTTTAAAACTTTAAATCTTGGACTGGTGGTCGGTAATACCGTCAAGACTATCAGAGAGAACAACAGGGGGCTGCTTTCGAGAATAAAGGGTTGATGGAGAAGTCTAGAGATACAACCAGTAGCGAAAATCCTAAAAATCTGTTTGTTTTGGCTAGAGTATGTAGACAGGCATATACAAGTAGATTGAGTGTGAACCCAGCAATCTATACTATAATTATCTATCGAAAAGTGCTAAATTAGGTATGAAACTTCAGGCAGTTCTCATTGAAGGCTATCTCGTTTTATGGAGATTTTCCATTAACGTTCAAAATTTTAGCTTTAGGTATCCGACGTAAAATAATATATTCTTTTTGTACGAGTACATTTATCGTGCAAGTGGAACTCACATTTCTTAACCGAAATAAAAGCAGGCGCACAGAACGCTGTGATTTATAAGGAGGCCTTCCTACACGCCAATTATTGTTCTAAGCATGGACATTAGAGACTGCAGTTAGCCTACTACCAGGCCCGGCTAACACGCATTACAAACTGTCACCTGCAGCCCTAGGAGTATATCCCTTTACTGCATAAATTATGATGCGAGTGATAAAAAAAAATTTCATGGGTTCAAATGGGATGCTGGGACACTAAATAAAGCCTAAGTTTAAAAAAGTAATCAATATATATTATATTAAAATTGGGTATCATTAATACAAACCGAAAATTGTCTCAATAATTAGATGTGTGGAGAGGGAAGAAGGAGTTTTTTGTATCGGCTGAAGCGAAGTTCTGCACTACACTTGGTTCACCGGTTAGATCCGTTGCATGTCTGTTCATCCAGGTCATTGACGTACGTAGCCGAAACACATTATTTTTACATGCAAATGAACACTGGGGCCTCTATGTTTTTCTCTTCTACTTTTCCTTTAGAATCTTCATAATCACATTTATCTTGTTTCGGTCCAACATTTGTACCTGAAGCACTAGGAATAGTCCTGCACATGTTGACGGCAAGTTAACAGGCTTATTATCGATAAACGTACTTCTCAGTTTCACTTTCGTTTTTTTATGTTATCTTATTGTTGGGGAAGCAATTTTGCGTGCTTGTTCTCAGCACATAATAACCTCTTTATCATGGTACGAGTATGCCATGAAGGGCACGAAAGAATAGAACTTGTAAAAAAAATACTTTGCGGTTACAGTTTCTTGGAATGCCTCTATTTTGCCAAACAACGACGTAGCTAGATGCTCCTACAGCAGGTTCGCAAGAAGCTCTAGTTGTGGCATTATTCTTTTCGCTGGAGTACAGTTCGAAGTTATAGGAATTAGGAATACCCAGATACACTGTGCAAGATAGTTCAAAACTTAATTTATGGAGTTCTGAAAGTAAGTACTGTTTCGAAAAATTCCTGGCTTAAGTGCTGCATATCTTACCAGTAAGAGAGACGTGTTTCTTCTTTGGCATTTTTAAAAGTGTTTCTTAGGCGTTTCAATGACTAAATGAACTTAGTGAAGTATATACGCCTATTAGGCTAATCATTTTCATTAGATTGTTGTCATTGTCTGCAAAGCGAGTGAAGTGAACAACTTTCTGTTGTTGGCAGTTATTGCGTCCTTCACGAGTTAGACACCGTACGAGGAACTCCGATAATCTCTCGCACATGGCAGGTGAAATCAACATCTCGTCAAACCACTACCTAGGAACTTACGTTTTATAGTAGCAAGCTAATGGTTTCCGTGTTGACCCTCAGGGCCGTGAGTTCATGATTCTCTGCCAAGTAGTCAAGTTCTTTGCAGAGCTGGATGTGATCCGCCAGCATACAGTGGGCTGCTGCTCGTAGGGGGTGGGGGGGGGGGATGGGTTGGTGGCGACCTTCCAAAAAATGGGAAAGTCGAACTACCTGATCTGTCACATATAGAGCCTTCCATCGAATTCGCCATACCTTTAGACGATTTGTGATCGACTGCAGCCGAATACTTCAGGAGCCTAGTGACCTATGTTTGCAGCGCAGATCTGTGCACATGGGCTTCCAGGTGTGGAGTGCAGTCAAGTTGAAATTGCCACTACAGACAGACAAATCTCAGATGAATAGACACACAAACTGGTAATACGCCAATAGAGCTTTTTAGGGTGAGCCAAATAAATGCAGGAAAAGTCATTTGCCAAGCAGTTCTACTAATACTGTTCCATGAATTCTACAATATACATTATCCTCGTTCCAACAGGGCATTGGAAAACTAATCTTTCTCTACGTCATCTAATCTGATGAATAAACACTTCAAATTACGCCACTGCATCATTTTAGCAAGGCTCCAGGGACGTATCATATCTGCTTTTGTGGGACAGTTCGGGCTTGAAAAATACTCCCTGTCTTCGGTTTGTATCATCTATGCAACGCACGGAAATTACAATTTTTAGCAATACAATGTATCCCCTGTAACAAAGTAGATGTCATATACACTCTCAAAAGCCTTATCTTTTCTGACAAATTTTCCTCATACCTCCACATTGAAGAATAAACCAGGCATCAGAGGTCAAATAGGAGCAAAGTGCCAGTCAACGTATCACTTCAATGCCGGGGAAATAATTGAACATGTAAACAAAAACTTCTGGCAATAAATAGGTGTAGGTGGTTTGTAACGCTGTGCAATGTATCAGCTGTGATACAAACCGAGTGAGAGGTTCTCAGGGCCAGAATATAGCATGTTATGGCCTGTTTCCCGCTTTGTACCATGTATGATACACAGTGGAGTAAAGAGATCTAACCATTACCTCCAATTAAAAACGACGTTTGAAAAGAACAATTCCTAAGTGATACTAGAATAAATTAAGGGAATTCGAGGTTAGCTTTGCAAAGCACTTATAACTATTACAATTACTTTTCAATAATGTCAGAGGCCGAACCCTCTATACACAGTATAATCATTATGGTGAGGCAGAACTTTGTCTCCAGTGAAGTATCAGTCACCAGCCAACGTTAAATTTCTGAGGGTGACTCATGACAAAAAATGGCTCATAAAAATTATCGGCCAAAGCCGCCAGTATCATAAGCCGCAGCGAGTGACCTCTGCCATTCAGAGCATCGTACCCGCGGGCCTGTGCGCAACACTGTCTCCAGATTTCTTCTCTGAGGGTGGGTGTTAATACCGATGGCCGCTTGTCCCATCATTCGTTCGGTAGATGAAATTATTGTCGTCGAAGAGACTTGAAACGGAGGCTTTATTAACTGTCTGTGGCGGCTTTTTTTGAAAAACTATTTCTTTGTGAGGCCGGCAATGCTCAAAAATTGGTAGAGTGGTTCGCGGGAGAGAGAACTGGGAGGCAGCATGGAGACGAAATTATGAGCATCGATGAGCAGTTCTTGTCCATCAGCGCTCCATACATGGCAACAAAATTTGAGTACAGTGCATGGAAGAGAAGAAAAAGGACGTGAAAGTTCAGTAAGAGAAATAGCGTAGTAAACCCCAGGACATTTTGATGTTGCTTTTATGCAAGGCACGCTCATACACGCGGAAATGACCGTTACACGGTTCAGAACATTCGGAAAAATCATACCGCACTGAATGCCAGCACAAAGTAGATACAATAGAGAAGCGAGGTGTGGTTTTTGAAGCGTCACCAGAGATATTTGTGACATAAAAGCTAAAAAAAATATACGCGACCACAATATCCCAGCACACCTATAACCCAGTGACTGAACTGTGTATGAGGAAGTTATGCAAGAAACCTAGTAAGTAGGCTGCAGATCACTACGCTAATAGCTACTCACTGTCACTCGCTTTCCCTAATTTGAGATCATATTATTACTATTATTAGTGTGAGTCTAATGAAAAATTGAATTTTTTTCAGTGTTATGCCTTACCTTCCACATTAACCTTATGTACTCCAAGGCGGTACAAAATTGTACAGCCCTACCGTTTTTCGTTCACAGTTTTGTTCCCAGTGATATTCAGCGCCCAAAATTCCGTGACTTTTCTCAACTGAACATGACTATCAATAAAATTTTAATATACCCGCAGACTACAGCCAAAAATATAAATACATATAAATATTTCAGAAAATTAGATGATAACATTTCCGTGTAGATTTTCTTTTTATAAAAAGAACTTTCAAATTATCACTAAAAGACAGCAACAAGGCTAGAAATGAAAAATAGAAGCGATTATACGTTGAGCTTGTGAAAGCATGAAACTTACGGCGGATGTGCTGCCAGAGTATTCACCCTGTACTGTCCGAGATATTTTCTTATATTCGAATTTAATTGACATTAAAACTAATCTGAGGCATTAATTTTTTAATTAAGTAGGCGAAAGAACATTTGAATAAAAGACTTTTCAGACTACGAAGAAAAACTCTGATATTGATAAAGTAATAAGCATTTTTAGTGGGCGGTACAAATTTGTACCGCTTTGACGCTCAAGCGGCTGAAAAAAATTGGCAACGGATAGGATTAACATTCAACCATCTCCGAAATAGCCTATCTTATATATTAACATTTAATTAAGAATAACTAAGGATGTATTGGACTTCGTCTTCTTAATAAGCCATTTCTTGTGTTGAATTTGAAAAACGTTCACTACACTGTAATGACTAGTATTTCGAATGAGCTTTCTCTCAAATTGGTTGTGGGGCTACGATACCGCGCACCTGTGTCCTCTCGCTTGGTCTGGTGCCTTACATGTAGTTCAGCAAAGCTAACGTCTGTCACTTCATCCTATTTTCCGGTGAAACGCAGGCTGCACACCAAACGTATCTATACTTTTGAACCTGATCGCTGAGTACTGAGTAGTCTTACTACCCAGTTTCTTAGTCCAAGCATCACACAGAATTGAAAAAAATCATTAAAAAAAACAAGACGACAAAGTTGGTATCTGCTGATGTCCCAAACCCTTTTGAAGGTCAACTTTTTGAAAGCAAAGAATTAAACATTTTCGACTGCAATCTTCTTGTACTGCTGCAGAAAACCGAAAAAATAACTAAAACAGGTGTTTCGTGCTTCCACACATAAAACAGTGAAAAAAAAAAACACTAAAATAAATACTCGTAAAGTCATTGAGGTGTTATTTGTAGAAAATGTACAAATATGAGTTTTTTCAATAATACTTACGCAATCTGATCGCGTTCAGACCTCTCTAGCGCATCATCAATGGATAACGCGGACGTCTGGAGACAACTGCCATTCTTCGTGCAACGATACGTCATAGAATAGCTGCTTGAGTTGACTGATGCTGCTCTACATGTGCCAGGCAAATTGAAGATTCCCGCATTTTATGTAAGCGCCACATTTTCTGCTGAAAGCTACTACTAAAGTAGGAACGATGTCACCGGTTCCGCTTATAAAATTTAACACAGCCCCTGCTAGCTTTTTTCCAGAATGTGAACCAACTTTCAAAATATTTTTTTCTGAAGCCCAATATGGGAGAAGGGAAATGCATATTTGTCATAAGCAAAGTAAATTCTTCTTGTACTTCGTTATATACGCACCTAAAACATAAAGATGCCCAGGTAAAAATGACCTGTTCTGGTATTGTGAATTCAAAATCCCGCTGCACAGTGGCGAAAACATAAAAAAATCATACGGTTTCAGTTTTTGGTCGGTTTTAGGACAGAATCTTATGGAAATGAGATACCGAAAGAAGTTTCAGATGAAAAAAAATCTTGATATGTCCTGTAGCTGCACACAGCAAGTTTGGTGCATGACAGGCGCTATTACCGAACTTCTATCACGCTGCAGTTCACAGCAACAACACGATGGTACATTCATCAAAAATATTCCCATTATGTTTAGCTGCTGCAAACCACGCAGAGCCTTCAGCCAAATGCGAATAAAGCTTATTTTTCCCGAGAGCCGTACAAATTCTGGGGCCCTGAAGCAATGGAAATGCACGGTCCATTGACAACCAGAGAGGGACGAATTTTCTGCTTCCGATGCAGACGCAGCTTATTCCTTAGCCCTCCTGCTGATGCTATCGCCTAGAAGGGGAAAATATTTTATTTATGTCTGGCATTTTCACGCTGTGAAATAAGAAGCTGTTCTTTGCAACAACTTATGACTTGGCGGAGAGTGTAGGAAATAATAACACATTAAGTTACGAAAAATGGGCATCTCTTTTCTAACAATGTGGTGCTAATAGAAAAAAGGAACGGTTATATGTCTTTAGTGTATGCATTCGTGTGTTGCACAGCACGCAACCTTGACGATGACGGATTTCCGAGAGCAAAGTGTCTTCAACAACGTTTGTTTCTAAGACCGCAGCGCAGAAGCCCATCAAATGGTGAAACAATGATTTAGGGAAGACGCTCTAGGTCACAGTCTTACAAATAGATTAACCCTATTTGAACTAACTTGAAAGTTTGCAATAGAAATTTCTTCACCACATTGTATCTAGTAGACAATTGGCTTTATCATCAATTCATCATGAGCTTAGTGCTCTTTCTCTCTCATATGCCAAAGACATCTGCCAGATAATAAAATGACAATTACTGCAGAATTATATCGCAAATAAAATAACATATTGGGATATCAGCATGGCGATACGACAGCACCGTGGTCGATGTCGATGAGCGGCTTTATAGAGGCACTTCGTCCCACCGGACAATCGGTGTTGCCGCATTGGAGGCTATTCACTTGGTATCTGTGAGTAGCGCGTTCACGCTCAACCCGAAATACATTACTTTTGGCTCCCAAGCCAAGCGTGATGATCTAACAGTAAATTTTACTGAGTTACGTAAAGTTGCAGCTAAAGGCTAAAATAAAAATATCTAATCAACTGACGTATCGATTTTTTGGCGTGTTCTATTGATAGAACAATGCAGTGCCGAGATAGTAAGTGGGGCGTGCACTAACAGAAGCTTCTTCAGGATGCTGTAAATCTGCCTTTTTCAGCGTGTCATATACCTGGCATTTTCTATTACGTTATATTGATTCATCCCCGATATGTATAGCATGAAATGCACAATCTCCCGCGGATTAATTACGATTTAAATTCCACTTGCGGGTTTTCACACAGGTTTGGTAACTAGAAGCCGATTTGAAGCTAGTGTGAATAGGGTTAATTGTTTTCAAAATAATAGAACATAGGTTGCAAATGTTCCCCTCAGGACGGCCATCAATTGGAATAACGCGTATGAATGTCAGTGCTCTTGAGAATGGGGTCTTCCGAGATCATAAGCAAACTACCCAGGACATGGGCGATAATATGGGCTGTCGTATGAGACGTGCCACAGGATTTTGCTCCCGTATTGTGGTGCATGACCAGCTTTGTTACGCCATCATGACAATGCGAGGCCACACACAGCTGCTATCGCCCAGGATTTTGTGGTGAAGAAGAAAATGGCGGTTGTTCTTCGGCCGCCGTATTCACCTGACATGGCGCTGTGAGACTTTCTTACTCCGTGAAATAAAAATGAATTTAAAGAGCAGAAGATTTGATACAATTGAGAAGATTCAAGTGCACAACCTCACGAAACAGAAGTTCCATGGAGCTTCCAGTGCACACACACACACAAAAAAAAAACGCTTGGAGCTGTGTTCGTTTTTCCAAAGAGAGTACTTTGAAGGTGACGTTAGTGAAAAAGATACGAATATGGTGTTATTTTCTATAAAATTGACAACACCATACATTGACTGGACACTGGCCCCTAAGGCAGATTTCTGTCCCGCAATTGGGCCGGACTGCACGGTGCCGCAAACGCATTTTTATATGTTCTCCCATTACTTTTTCATCTTTTGTTTAGGCTATTTGACTTAATTCGTTTACATTCAGTAATGACTTGCAAACCTGTACATACTTCTAAAACTATTAAGGCTTGAAGTGTAATTACGTAGAACAACTGTTTATAGCATCCTTTGATATTTGCAGTACACTTATTTCACAATAGTTAGTGAAATAAACAGTCCCATTTTGTAGAACAGATGCTCCTCAAATTCGTGGTATGCTCGATCTGTAATGAAATGCCTAGTAAACAGCTGATGAAAATATTAATGAAATTTATTAGGCAGCAATACGGACTAAGCGGGAAAATCATAACAGACTGCAGAGCTGAAAGGTGAATTGGAGCAGCTTGCAGCCATAAAGTGATGGAGCCCGGCCAGCAGTGAAGTGATGAAGTACTGGCCGCCAAGTGAGCTACCATTGGAAGCAGTGAAGTGATCTAGCATTGGAAGCAGTGAAGTGATCTAGCATTGGAAGCAGTGAAGTGATCTAGCATTGGAAGCAGTGAAGTGATCTAGTATTGGAAGCAGTGAAGTGATCTAGCATTGGAAGCAGCGAAGTGATCTAGCATTGGAAGCAGTGAAGTGATCTAGCATTGGAAGCAGTGAAGTGATCTAGCATTGGAAGCAGTGAAGTGATCTAGCATTGGAAGCAGTGAAGTGATGGAGCACTGGCCGCCAGGACGTGACCTAGCATTGGAAGCAGTGAAGTGATCTAGCATTGGAAGCAGTGAAGTGATATAGCATTGGAAGCAGAGAAGTGATCTAGCATTGGAAGCAGTGAAGTGATCTAGCATTGGAAGCAGTGAAGTGATGGAGCACTGGCCGCCAGGACGTGACCTAGCATTGGAAGCAGTGAAGTGATCTAGCATTGGAAGCAGCGAAGTGATCCAGCATTGGAAGTAGTGAAGTGATCTAGCATTGGAAACAGTGAATTGATCTAGCATTGGAAGCAGTGAAGTGATATAGCATTAACAGCAGAGAAGTGACAAAGCATTGGGGGCCGTGAAGTGATTAGAATGATGAAGCACTGGTCGTCATGGAGTGATGTAGTATTGACAGCAGTGAAGTAATTCGGCATTGAGAGCCGTTAAGTGATGTAGCTGAGACACATGTTAAGTGATATATCATTGCCCGCCCTGCAGTGATGTAATGTGGGCCACTGTGAAGGGATTTAACTCCGGCACCATGATGTGTTTGAACTTATAGGAAACCAAAAAGTGAAGCAACATAGGAAACCATGAAGTGATATAGGTAACGTAGATAACCACAAAGTGTTGTTATATACCTAGGCAGTTTTGTGACATGATATTCACAATCACGATGTGCAGCCTTAGATGGTTCCAGTAACGAAGAGTTGTAGCAGCCATATATTATTATGTACTAATATCATTTACTGGCGGTCTTGGTATCTTCATCTTACAGTGAAACATGTATTTTTAGTTCATTGGTAGGTACCAATGTAGTATTACTGTGGTTTTCATTCATTTTGTAAACATTACTGGGTTTTTTAACCTTACTTTTGTTGCGCCTATCGCGATGAGATCTACCGAAAGCTTGTCGTACACCAGTTTCTGAGGTTATTGCTTCAAATCCGTCATTGGAAAAAAATCACTTGAATGTGATATTATAGTACACTACGTGTAGTATCTATGAGCCATTTTTATATAAAATTTTATTATTCCTAGAAATTATGATGGATTTACAATTTTTCTTGGTCTCCGCAGATATGATATATATCGCCTACTGAAGATATATGATTGTGAATTTAGATTTTCTAGTCTGCAGCGCATTCCTTACCGTACGACAAAAAATTAATCTTCGTTTGAGGTGTCTGTGATTATTAGAACTCATTTTATTAACACTTACGTATATCGGCCTCCAGGCCCAACTGCGAGAGGCCCGATTTCAGTGTCCAGTCAATGTATGGTGTGGTCTATGTGTAGCCTATATACACTATAATAATTAGATTCTGAGAACTTTCCGGTAAGAATTAGTAGAATCTACAATATAATAAAGACCGATGTGCATTGATCTGGTCGCTTGTCCATTATTAGTTTTGTTGGTCTGTTCTTTTTTGCCACACTTGAAGAAAACAGATAAGCGAAAATTATGTCAGGTAGGAAGCAGAGGCCATCTTGTCACGCTTCGTTGGTAAAGACCATTGGGTGAAAAATAAAGTAGGTTGTAGATGGTGACAACACTATGGAAACTTAACAGTTTAATACACTTCTTGCACTGTCAACGTAGAAATCCGAGCTATGACCATATCTGTACTATAGTTCCTATCAGCGCTTTTATCCATCCTGATCTGTGCTCTTTCAATAACCAAAGATTAACTACTCTGAGGTGAAACTTAAATCAACAGAACAGAGGGCAAAATATTCTTCAGTGTGCAGCAGACTGGCAAAGAACTCAAACCTTTTCTTCCAGCCAATATTTTTTCCAAATTGCTTTCTTCCTTTTGCAAAAGCGCTTTCTGCTTGAATTAAAATCGGCTAATGTATGTAGTATCTGTGATACTAAGCCAAAATTTACAACACTGTTGCTTCATTGCGAGCTGAAACTAAATATATATATAGATATGTAGGTCTGATTAAAGGCGACAGAAAGCTCAGTGTTGATAATTTGTTTATTCAATTTCTCCAATTGTCTGACAAGTCTTACATGGCTGTCGTTGTTGATGCTGCGCAGTAACTCGCAAAAAGCTTGCCTCAACGTTTCGACCACGTCCGTAGTCATCATCGGGAGATAGTGATGGTGGTGGCAGCGGCGTTGCAGGTGGTGAAGTGCCTGCCATGTTGTGACGGTACTAAGTTCACTGCTGTCAAGGTTTGGTTATGGAGCGGAAGGGCTTCTTATAGGTAACGCGCGGTCAGGGACGTTGGGCCCGGCCTCTGATTCGCTGAGGCCGATGCTAGTGCTGCGAGTGCAGGCTAGCGGTCCGCAGCTTCCCGATCAACTGGACGCTACCGAATGAATCTCGTTCAACAGCAACTAGAGAAGGCCGATGATAGGCTCGTGGTGTTACGGGTTGACACTGCAGAGCTAAAAGAGCAAATCACCCCATTGGTGGACGAGTGTCTGCTGACCTCACTGATGGGAAAGTTGAACGACGTCCTACAACACTACAGAGCCGTAAAATCAAGTCTCCTCGTTAAAAAACTAAATAACCTGTACCAGCGTTATCTTCTAAACCTTCAGCTCAACTGCCACTACCAAGTAAAGACAGACAGCATTATGAAAGCAACCGAACTAGAACTGCTCTCTGCTTCAACTTCAAGACCAAGGGAGGGTCACAATTGACCCAAATCTACGGGACCAACTGAGAGCCGAGTCCACCAAGCAACGAGGTCCGCACCAATAGAAAAGTTTTATCACTCATGAACTCAAACAAGTAGCCAAGGAGTTGAAAGACCACCAATATGTACTAGTAAGAAAGGCCGATAAAGCAAATATTTTTGACATCATTGAAAGAACCGAGTACAAAAGAAAACTAGACGATATCCTCAGTGATGCAACGAAGTTTAAGAAAATGTCAAGCGATACTGCGAATCAACTCAAAATCGATGCCAACAAGCTAATCAAGACTGCTAACCGAGGCCTACAGAGTAAAATCCTGGAGCCAATTAACGGAGAGTCCTCCCCTGGATATCTGTATGGAACAGTCAAAACACATAATCACTGAAACCCTCTAAGACTTATTATCTCGCAGATACCGACACCAACGCACAATACTGCCAAGCAACTCAACCGACTCATCACTCTATACATCAATGCCAACTATATCATCAGTTCAGATACTGTTTAGATACTGCAGTGAAACCGACCTGGTGGACTGATCGCATCGCTAGCTGTAGTCACTCTTCACTAACGTGCCAGTTGAAGCCACAATTGATATTATTTGCAGCGCAGCCTAAAATCACGACTCCCTCTCTCGACCTCCATTCGCCAGGCACATCCTACGAGGGCTGCTTCTCATCTGCACCACCAAGTCTTCATTCAGACACATTGATGGAAGTCTGAATTGTCAAGTGGACGGAATTGCAATGGGGTCAGCACTTGGAGTTACATCCGCGAACTTCTACATGAGCCACGTTCAAAACACTGTGATGGAATACAGCGAACTCAAGCCCAGCATCTTTTGTAGATATGTCGATGACTGCTATTTGCTTGTGCGGGACGAGAGTCACCTACAGCAACTCCGTACAGCCTTCGAAGCAGCTTCAGTACTACACTTCACCTACGAATTGAGCACCAACAACAAAATCAACTTCTTGGACGTATAAATCGATGGTAATGGGAACCAATACCTCACAAAGGTGCACAAGAAGCCAACCAGCACAGCAAGCTACCTCAATGCAAAGAGCGAGTGTCCTGAACGCTACAAAACTGGAACTGCCACAGCTTTAATTCACGGAACGTTTAAAATATGCTCGACATGGGAAGCATTCCACCCAGCAATTGTCCAACTCAAACAAGCCCTCATAAATAATGGTTACAGTAAGTCATTTTTTGATGGCGCACTCAAGCACTACCTGGAAAAGAAGCAATTGTCCGAAACAGCGGAGACTCGCAGTATCATCCAACTATACTACATGAATCAAATGTCACCAGCTTATAAAACGGATGAACGTGTCATCAAAAGTATCGTACACAATAACGTCACCTGCAGAAACCCCGAAGATAAACTTAGACTAACAATATACTATAAGAACAAGAAAACCGCCCAGCTCCTTATGAAGAACAGCCCGCCACCACCTTCTGATCTCCAGCAGACAAACGTCGTGTACGAATTCATATGTAATGTTGGAGACTGTCAGCGCTACCCAAATTCGTACATCGGCATGACGCCACCAACCTTATCCAGAAACGTTGAGGCAAGCTTCGGCGAACTACTGCGCAGCATCAACAACGACAGTCATGTAAAACTTGTCAGATAATTGGAGAAATTGAATAAACAAATTATCATCACTGAGCTTTCTGTCGCCTTTCATCAGACCTGCACTTCAGAAAAGCTGCTCCCTAAATATATGTCTACACGTTCCGTGTAGACATATACACGAAAATAATATCCGCTGTCTCACTTCGTTCATGGGGTGATAATCAACATCATAGAAAATCTAATGTATGACAGATCAAATAAAATAAAACGTAAGGCTGGTTATGCAATAAATTTGTTTTACTGAAGTGATATTCTAAAGTAAAATATTTTAGATAAAAAACGAGCAACAGCTGATGAAACTCGTCACATCCAGTTGAATGGAATAAGTCTGATACACGTTTCATATGGCTTTATAATTTTGGTTTGTTCGATGTATTCAAGTCCCATTCAGAATTTCAAAATCGCAAAGGTGGATGTTGATCACAGGTTTTCCCACAAACTAATGAAAAACAGACAGACAGCTTTTATGCTCAACTCTACGTCGAGATTACTGTGACGTAATCGTTCAGATATCAGCGTTGTACCATGAACAGTTTCATATAATGAGAATATATTTGAACAGAATAGAACTAGAGAATTTGAACGAACAAGTCATAAATTAAAACGAGGAAATGTACTGCATCTTCTCAACTCCTTAAAAAGTGGAGTGACTCTCAGGATAATTTCATTTCAAAAAGCCACCTTGGTTTAGAGTTTTCTAGGCATTGACAAAGTTTCGATCGCCTGGAGCTATGTGGATGAAACTCGTATCCTGTATACTAACTTAAGGTGAAATTAATGAAATGATCAGTGTGACGTCATTACTCACCCAAAATTTCCTTACAAAAGTACCAAAGAGCTACCCGTCTGTGTTTTCCTTAGTCTGTGGTTTTCCTACACCGTTGCTGTTGTCAATGTTTGTTGTGTGACTTACCCAGTGAGGTGCTACGATGACCCTCTGGTCACTCTAAATTAGCTATTGTACTTCCAGTGGAATGCTCACTGCCGCACGACACGTGAACACTCCCCATGGTCGTAGCACTAGTACAGGTGTTACCAAGCCACCGCTGGTGCAGGTGCGCCCACACCACTGCTGGTGCAGGTGCGCCCACAACACTGCTGGTGCAGGTGCGCCCACAACACTGCTGGTGTAGGTGCGCCCACACCATTGCTGGTGCAGGTGCGCCCACAACACTGCTGGTGCAGGTGCGCCCACACCACTGCTGGTGCAGGTGCGCCCACACCATTGCTGGTGCAGGTGCGCCCACAACACTGCTGGTGCAGGTGCGCCCAATCCACTGCTGGTGCACGGCATGCAAACAAAAACGCTGCAGTAACAGAAAGACCAAATAGCTATTTATAGCATCCAGTTTCCTTTGAATGGATGACGTCAGAGCGATCGATCTGTTCTAATATAAGCACAGATGAAGATTTATTTCCAACTGCCTCGCGCTCAAACATTGAACTGGAAACAATGCTTTCCTTAGATGATCGAACAATAAGCCAGAGCCTGACGGGAGCGCAGAGATAGAGTTTGGTGCTCTGACGCAATTCTTTCAAGCTTAAAAGCGAAAGTCCATTTGCTGATTTGCTACCAAATTGTTATTATCGGAGAGTCAGCACAATGCAGTGCTTCACAAACAATATGACGTACCTACTGCAGAAATTGAATAGTAGAGTATACTTTTTAACGTACGAATTTATTTAAAGGTGAAGTGTACGTACTTCTGACGGTCTCCATCATCCCTGCAAAATTTCCATTTGTTACGAGTGGGCCTGCAAGTTTGGTGTAGCATATAAATATGTTTATAGATATGTGTGCTAAGAATTAGAACAAATTTAAGCGTTAAATGGATTGAGAAACACAGAGAAAACAAGAAAAATGAAGTCGCGACTATGAACATCTACCTACCGTTAATTACTCAATATGACTTCACCAAGCATCAGTAACACTGGTCTGCGTTGAAAATCGCTTTTACTATATGATATATATTTTAAGGTCAATTTTTGCACTGATTCCGAAAATCACACTTATTTTGCTCCATCAGCCCAATTTAAAAAAAAAAATATATATATAATTCAATACTATTCCCAATAATAAATTTCTGCCTTCGGATCGGTAAATGAAACGCACATTAGAACATAGTAATTTAATTTCAATCTATTAAATTTGCTTACAGTCAAAATTAATGAAGGAAGGGTCTCTTGAGGGACTTCCGTTTGTGATGAGCAACCTGTACCATATCTCTTTTCAGACACCAACAGTAGTCAGCCAAAAAATTGACATCCCAACGACCTTGAAATCGTTCTTCCATAACCCGAAGATCTTGATGGAAGCGCTCACCTTGTTCTTCACTGAAGTCTCCACAATTTTCTGGGAAGTAACGCAGATGAGAATGCAGCAAGTGCATCTTCACAGACATGCGCGTTCCAAGTTTTTGAAAGTTCTCCATCAACTCACCAACCATCTTCTGGTACTGAGAGCTTCTGTGGTTACCAAGGAAGTTCTCAATGACTGATTTCAAAGAAAACCAGGCAGAGAGCTCAGCAGGTTTCAAAGCAGCATCGAACTTTGTGTCCTTCATGAGCTCTCTTATTTGAGGACCGTCAAAAATCCCTGCCTTCAGCTTTTCCGTACTTTTTCGGCTAAATTTCTCACAAAGAAAATGAAAACCACTACTGTCCTTGTCCACTGCCTTGACCAAATTTTTCATGAGACCGAGTTTAATGTGCAATGGTTGAAGTATAATTTTACTCGGATCAACCAAAGGGCGAGACAGAACATTATGCGATCCGGGTTCCAATCCTTGTCTTGCAGGCCACTCTTGTTTGACGAAGTGCTCTTTGTCAGCCCGACTATCCCATAAGCACAAAAAACATGGATACTTCGTGTCCCCACATTGAAGGCCTACAATAAGTCCAACAACTTTCAGATCACCACAAATTAGCCACTTATGTTCTTTATAGTTGAGGAAAGACAAAATGCATTCCATGGTATTGTATGATTCTCTCATTGTAACTGAATGACCAACAGGAATAGACGAAAACTTATTTCCCTTATGAAGAAGCACTGCCTTGAGACTTCTGTTAGAAGAGTCAATGAAAAGCCTCCATTCTTCTGCAATATACTCAACACCAAGTGCTTGAGTTAGGCCAGCAATATATTGACAGTAGACTAATGAAGAAGTTTCATCTTGCATGAAAAATTTCCTGAATTCTGCTTCGCGGTTTCGATACCAATAAAATGTTGTATTTGGTGTCAACAGACGTGTCTCTCTTAGCCGAGAACCTAAAAGTTGGGCAGATTCCTTTGAAAGGCCAAGGTCTCGTGTCAGCTCGTTGACCTCAGCTTGTGTGAATAGGCTAGGGTTACTTTGATCGCGATCGTCTGTGGTATAGTCTGTCGTTGAAGTTGCGTCCCTGTTACCAACTTCAGATTCAAAACTATATTCCAATGTATGGCAATGATTGGGAACAGGAAGGTCAGGTCCATGAGCCACAGGTTTTACAACAAAAGGAACATCAGGGTAGACAACTCTAGGCTTATTCTTACGATTAATGCCAGTAAGATTTGTCATGCAAAAGTAGCAATCACTGATGTGATCATTCCCTTCCATCCATACAATAGGTCTACCAAATGGCAGCTTGTCCCTCTTCTTGTTCCTCCAATCTAATAAAATTTTAACACATGTTTTGCAGCAGACATGAGGAGCAAATGGCATATCTTGATGCCTTAATCTCAATCCAAAGTATTGTTCATATGTCTCCTTCACCAAGTCTGTAATTTTAACCTGGCAATCTCCGAAAACCACGTGCCCACATATGTAACAAAACCTATTCGGATTGTTTTTACACTTTGAATTCATTGTTAAGCACTAATATTTATCTGAAAAAGAGAAAACAGTTATAAATAGGTACATACTAACACATATGGGAAGAGTAAAACTTATAATGTGCTTCTAAATATGTCGTATTTAGAGAAAAAATTATACAAAACATAAAATAGATATATTTTCCAAACCAGGGCTGACTCGAAAAAAATGGATTGCATTTTTGAATTGAGCATCAAAAAATGGTCTTATATATAATTAATGAGCCCAGCTTGTTAACGAAAAGTGACTCACTAAGACCTCACAGTTTCATTTGGCTATATGGATCACCATGAAGTGACGCTATGGGAAGTATAGTGAATCAATGATCACAGAGGTTTGAGTCTGGTGAGCTAGAAGTTCACACAACTCTTGTTATTAAGACGGCAATTTTGTTTCAGGTATTCCTGCACAGCTTTTGATGCACAAGTGGGTAAAAAGTGGTTAGCGAAGTTACTTACCGTCCTTAGGAGCGTATTGCCTTCTTATTCTCAGTATCAGGTCTGGCCTAACGAAATGAGGGGACATTACTCGCGCGTCTCTAGTAACAGTTCCGTGTCCTGTAGTGAAAAATTGTTTTTATTTTTCACTGTCGCAGGGACTTCAGAGGCGTTACTCGCGTTCACCCAGAATTTCAAGATTGATTACCTTATTCACATGGAGCATCTTCACCACGATTCTTCGAATTTCTGGAACATGGAGTATCTCTTGGCTTGAGTTATTATTTTTGAACCAACAGTGAGGATGTACCGGTGTATTTTAAAGAAGTATTTCATCCAAATTTATGGAGCGCAACTTTCAAAACATCAGCCTACCAACTACAGCACTTCATAGATTTAACAAGCTAACCCATGAACATTGATGAATCTACCCTAATATTCTTGCCAGAAAACGAGATGAACGTCTACGATCACTTCGGGTCCTGTGAGATGCTGGCTGGACATATTCTGTGTCTCTAGCAACATAGCTAAGGTGGACTAATAAGTGAATTTGGCCTAACCCGTTACCCTAATAATATCAAGAAATTTGAATTACTAATCTCTTTGCTGAGACCCTATGTTTAAGATGATGAAAACATTGTCTGTTGTTGAAAATTCAATTCATTTTCATAAAATGATCGTTGAATCTCCTAAACACAATAGTTTAAAGATTTGTTCAATTGGGACGTCGCTGTCGAATATTTAAGTGTATTTGACTTGACTCTTTGGACCGATTTAAGCGTGTCCCAATTGAACGGCTTTCAGGAATTAAGCTGCAAAATATTAACCTAAGCTGTTATGTCACTAGCTGAACCTGTCCATCGTTCCTAACATTTAAATGTTAACTATCCTTGGAAGTAAAACTTACAGGATTTTTTTGCAAGCTTCTACTATGTCGTTCGCTAAGATAAGTTAGAAGTGTATAACTGACTCAGCTAACTTTTTACAGGTTATTTGTGATACCTACATCTGACGCGACAGTGACGGCGCTATGTAAACACAGCACAACACTGGTCCGAGCGACTGATTCATATGTTTTTACCATTTTACCAATCCATGGTATGAGTATATGGTGCTAGAGCAATTTACTTAAGTTAACCTCAAAACAAATTTTCTTCTGTTCCTCTATTGCTGTCATAGAAAACTAACTAATATTTTTTTAATCGGTGTTTTAGGAGGTTAAAAATGATAGAAATTCTTCTTTTTGCCGTTATATTGATTCACCAAAAAGAAAAAAGTTTGTTCCCTTTCCACCATTGCTGTTTACCTTCGGGTAAAGTCAAGTGAACAGTAAAGTCTCACATAACGCGTCTTTTGTACTCGCGCTAAACGGTTTCCCGCATAACGCGAGCTAAAATTATTTTCATAGTCCTCCCTGAAATTCATTGAAAACGTGGGTTAGGAAATAGAGAGAAATAATGCCCGAGTTATTGGAAAGACTGAACTAACCTTTAACAAAATATGCATCTTTATTCAACATGAGTATACATTGAGTTGTATATATTTACAGTATTATTTTACTGTTAGCTGATAACAAAATAGCAATTGAAAATCTCTTATTATGGTGAAACAATGAATAAAAAACGCTACTGTGTCTTGTATTTTCTACTTTTTTCAGAGTTGTTCTAAAAGTATTTCCTGTTAGTTTAAATTATCTCTCAGTGTTCATATTCGTGTCACCGGCTTCATGTTTCTCCAACACGTGCCTTTGTAAATTGACATTCACTTTATTTCTTTTCCTTGACTTTTTTTTGCTCTAACATGCATCGAAAGGGTGCATATGATTATGTTTCCATAAAGACAACAGCTGTTGCACTGTATACACCCAAGAATAGTTTAATCAGGAAGCAAAGAGCGTAGCGGGAGGAATTACGGGAACTATCGAATAGTGACGTCATCAATTATGTCACCCCTACGAACGATACGGCTTAGCAGCCCATGAGTATTTTAATTATTTTCGCCAGAAAATTTTATCCCTTAAGCGCATTAATAAATGAAGAGAACATATACCAATTAAACAAAAAACAATTAGCGATAGAAAAATGCGTGGAAGGAATGCAGAAACTTTCAAAGCACCAGAGGCAAGAGCTGGGAGGTACGGCGCCCTAATTTACCTTCTTCTTGGAAGTGAAGCCTTATTTACAAGTCATATTCTGTTTACAGTGTTGTTGAAAGAATATAATCAAACACATCACCGTATTTTTTTACCTAATTCAATTTGCCGCTTCTCACTGGCCAGCTACTTGAGCTGCACCCATTAAGACAACACAGTAAATGGTTCGCCAGATACAGCAAGTCTGAGCAATAACTGTTCCTATAGGCGCTCTCGTGTCGAGAATAACAATGCTTATATTTTTTGGTAGAATTAAGAATCCAACCTACGAAGGCCAGGACTGACCCTCAAACAGTTTGACTCGTCTGTGTGACGTCATTCGCCGACACTGCGGTCACAGCTAAGTTGTATTGTAGTCTTACTGAACCCTCGATCACGTTACTCTTTGCTTCCTGATTTCAATTATAATGCCGCCAGCTTAATTATAACCACAGATGTTAATGCGAGGGTAAAATAGTATTCTAAAAAGTCACCTTTGAATGAAATAGTATTTCATGCAAAGGTTAAGGACTTAACGAGTGCATGCGTTATTTGAACTTAGAAATATCTTTGCTAAATTTCATATGTGTTACAGAATTTGCAAATTTAATGCACCGGCCTCTTCGTACTTAGTTACGTTGGGATATCATTGGGCGCAAAACAGTATCTTCGATTCATCGATAAATGTCGGGTTATATCAGTTGCCGTAGAAATGACATTTTCTTCAAAATCAGTATTGCAGAAAACATCAAGGAGGGACTATCAATAGTACCGAGCAATTCGCGCTGTATGAGTCGCGTTGTGTGAATTCCTCAAACTCAATTTTCTATCGCATAGTGCGAATATCTCGCTGTATGAATCACGCTGCACGGGACTTTACTATAATAGCTTTAAAAAGTTATACTACATCCGGAGCAGGATTTTGTTGTCGGCCCAAGCTGATTCCGCTTAAGGTAATTAACTCAAGTCAAAGCGGTAAAAAGAACGGTCTGAATTGACCTTCCGCTCGATTTAAGTTAACACATTGAGTTTATGTCCCAATCGAACACGCTTCAAGTTCAGTTATGATTAAACTAACAGGTACGTGGTAGTTCTGAGAGAGACGGGGGCGTCTATGAATTTATGTATCTAACGTGTGCGACGAGTGCATCCCTTAGCTTTTCCGTTCTATTCTATGTAGACACTTCTCTGAATTGCTGCCCTTTTCTCTACGCTCAGCTCAGGTTAGCAGAGCGCTTTCCTCGTTGCAGCGTTGGCAAAGAGCTTACGAACTGGCGCATATTCAGCTTAAGTTCAAGTGCCCTCACTTTATAGTTCCAACATGCAGAACGAATAAATACTGACCAAACTGACAACCGCTTTCCGCTTAACTCGGCATTTTTATTTAAAGGTAAAGTGCTGCTGCTTCTGAAGACAGCGCAGCGATTTGTAGCTGTGTAGTGCAGACAACTGGTGGCTATTACCGATCAGAAATGCCGCATGCGATTCAGGCTGGTTACAAAGTGCTCGATCGAACCGTGCGGCTTCCATGTCGGGTTTTCGATATTTCGATAATAAAAAACCAAAGTCTCGACCATAATCATAGTTGTTCTACTATAATCACAACCATTATTTCCGAGTGGGTGGGGTTATGCTGTTACGCCAGATTATGCAACATCACTCTCTAGTCAGCATGGGCAAGAAAAGGTGGTCTAACCAGTGAAGAAAAGATCAAAGTGACCTCGTTATTGGCTTCTGGTAAGACAACACTCGAAGTTTCCAAGGAATTACAACGTGATCACCGAACAATTAAGGTTTATGCAATTGAAGGTAAGGTCAACCAGAAAACTCCAGATAGAAAGTTGTTTTCTAGCCATAGAAACTTTCAGAAGTCGCATATCCCGAGCAATGACTTTCCTCGTAGAGGTTCTACGAGGAAAGTCATTGCTCGGGATATGCGACTTCTGAAAGTTTCTATGGCTAGAAAACAACTTTTTACAAGTACGGCGTTATTTGATGACACTCAAGCCCCAATACTAAGTAGAAAGACAAGATGTGATGTTCTACAGAAGCAAGGGAAAGTGAAAACGCAATTAAACGACCATTTCTACCAAAAACTCCTAAAGAAAATAGGGTCAAATGGGCTAAAGAGAATATGAAAACTGATTTCTCCAATGTCATGTTCACTGACGAACGCAAAGCCACTCTTAATGGTCCAGATGGATGGGTGTCAGGATGCGTCCTCCATGACTGACCTCGACAGACACGGCTCAAGCGTCAACAAGGTGGTGGAGGTGTAATGTGTTGGGAAGGGATAGTATGTGACACCTTTATTGGTCCATTTGCAGTGGCAGAAGACGTTCTTGATTCCATGGCTTGATGGTAGACTATCGCACGCAGGTCAAAATTGGTATTTCAGCACGATAACTCTCCCTCAGACCGAATACGGTACACTGCTAACTGGCTTGCGGATGGAGGATATAAATCAAAAGGGATAATGACCTGGCCAGCGAGTAGCCCGATTTCAATCCCATTGAGAACCTCTGGGCAATAATCAATAGAATGGTCTATGGCGGTGGTAGGCAGTGTTCCAGCACAGTAAGACTGTGGAATGCAGTAAAAACAGCTGCAGATTCTATTTCACCATCAGAAATATCAAACCTGACAAAGTTTGTTGATAATCGCCTCATAAAAATAATGAAAAATGGAGGTTACCATGTTCAAAATTAGCTTTTTATGTTTACCACTACTGAACACTTATTTCAGTGTTTATTGAATTGTTTTGGTAATAACTTCTTGGTTTTGGACGTTTAGTAAAATAGTCCTGTTCATTCGTATTTATCTCCTCTTTATGATGTTTTATTAACTTGTTGCATAATCTGAGGTTACAGTAAAAAACTCGTCAATAAGAAAATTGTCCGACAAACTTAGCAAATGGCTAAATATTTATTTCACAAGTGTTGTTTATATTTGCAACATAGCCGTACATTTAGTTAATATAGATACTTCAAAGTTAGACACTCATCTTGAAAAATAAAGTAAAAAAATTATATTTGCATAGACAAAGGTAGCATACCGTTTTACTCCCTGATCCTGCCAAAGACTATTGGGCTCCACACTCCACTTGCATTTATCAGTCAGTCCAAGCAAGTAGATGCAGCATTTTTAATTTTTTTATTCGAGTTAAACTCATGAACGGTTTGAGGCCTTAATTAAACTTAATTTTGAATTGAAATTCAAACTGAAGTCGTAACGAGAACGCATTTTAGCTCTGGAATGCATCACGTACCTTGCAGCCCTACCAAATGGTGCCATTTGTGTGGCAACGGCCACATTAAATATTACTGTGAGGATTGTTAAGCACTGCCTGGCATGAGCTGCTGTTCGATTCGGCTGCACAGCCTGGGCAGTGGTCAATAACCGTAATGTCGAACGGGCTATTCAGGCGCCAACATTTTAAAGCGTGGCTGTTCATGAAGGACGTTAAGCGCCATCAAGTATTTCCGATTTGCTGATAAAATTGGTTTCCTAGAAAACACAATATGAAGCTGAATTGACACAGAAGAAATACATAAACGACATTTCAACCAAGGAAAGTTTAACAGGCATATATCTTGTGGGTATGCAGCAATACATATGGGACGACTTTCTTCACTCCATGCCAGTAGAATTTCAGTAATCCAAATCTCTAAAGAAATTAAAGCTGTTGAAACATTACAGACATGCAGCCGTTAAGGGTATATTCTGACGGGCCCTATCCCTGCCCCAATATATTTGGGCCTCACGCACTCAAGGTTCCCGAGTGCCTTTTCCGCAAGAGATGTTGCAGTTTGCTGCAGTTCCTGCTGACGAGGTTAGTTTTGTAAAGTTACGTAGGTTCTCTACTTTCCTCTTTCTGTCCCGTGAGGTTGGTTGTCAACCAAGCCGGCCTGGTACACGGGACATCTCTAGTCTCTCTCGTGTGGAAGGACACAAAAGGGGCCGACCACTTAAGTGTCTCCTACTATACTTTGACGGAACAAAGGGACGGGCATCATCGCGTGCACCGGTGGTGCGGATGGGTCATACGCCATAAACTTATGACGTGTTCATCAAAGAGACAACTTTGCGGACTCAACGCCGATGCCTCCAATTTGTTTATATATAATGATAATTCCAGACATGCTGTAATCACAACCCGAGTTGGGCTGACGCATTCTAAAGATGATAAACCGTAATCTAAACTGCGGTTGCGAAAGCATCCTCTATCGTCGCGCTGTGTAAGCGCAGCAATAATGAAATTATGTGCTGTAATTTTATCGACGTAGGTCGGCTCAAGTATGCATGTTCATTGCTCCGGGCTGCAAAGATTACTCAAGTATAATTTTTGTGTTCCCTTTATTTAACTGAATATTCCAGAGCCGTTAGCAGCATCGCATTCGTGTCGCAATCGTCGTTACTGCTTTTCGGGTTACAACTGCGGCACGACTGGTGAGCTGCGGGGTCACCGGTGTAGCACCGGTGTCCCTGAAACTGTGATCCCAACACGCCTTAAGTAATATTGGAAATTGAGTGCAGTTGATTGCGAATGGCTTACGCTTATTTAAAAGTGGCTGATGGAGCTCTGGTGACTATAATTTTTTGCATTTTAAAAACTTAGTCGAGAAGAGTAATGATAGAGTAATGATGTACGAGGGGAACGTATTCTTCAAACAAATTCATTCAGTTCCTCCAATAATTACTGGAATTCTATGCAAGCTTTTTTTGAACGGTAGCAATCGTGATTCCAAATAGCCGAAGCTGTAACTATGTCAAACAGTGGTTCAATAAGCATGAGCTCCCATTGCAGGAGCTAATACATTTGTTATCACTTAGTTTGACCAAGTCTACAATATCATAGCAACCGACGTATATTGATGTGTTTGTTTATCTGTTTATCTATTTTCTGTCACGTTTTAAAGAAATAAGATATGCGGAAATTAGCTCAGGTTGGAGGCTGTCCATGGTCATCCTGTCAAGCTTAATTGAAAATTGATTGCTAGAATATAGGCCAGGTTGCAGATGATAGCAAATGTATCTCTATCAGCGACAGTTACAATTAAAATAATGAAGATATCTAAAGCTTCTCCTAGCGCCGTCATGGAGTCTGATTCTTACGAGTAATACCTTCTGAATACATCGAATCTGTGGCAAAATATAGAGCGACCTTACATTAAAGATTACACTTCTCTTGCATTGCCGAAGTTTAAATCAAAGCACTGAAGAGATCTTAGGCTTCCATCAACACTCTCATGCATCTTGATTCATAGTTTCTTCACACAATTAATTTCCTTCCATCAGCTATTCTTCCAACTTTGATGCAATTGTCGACGAAACATCTTTCAGTATTCAAAATACTATCGGACAAATATGATATCCTAAATTCCTTATTCAACCAAATCAAATAAATTTTTTTTATTTTCAGTGTTGCTGAACTGCTTGCAAGAGTAATTAATTTTTCCAAGTCAGAAAAAGAAGATAAGAGTATCGATGGTCAGTTATTATGGAGACGTGACCCCTCTTCTGCATGATCTTTAAAGTTGGCAATAGTATGAAGGAAAGCATGATGATCAATGAAGCAGAATCAGCACAACTTCTTCGTGGCCTTTTTTGACAGCATGGGCTCTCTAGTCAACACTATATAATAAACACCGTCGTGTGTTTAGTTGCTTGTATATTTATATGTAGGTATGTTTTGGGTCACGCTCTTAAAGAAATAGATGGGCGAAAAATAGGCTAGGTTCCAGATTTTGCAATTTGGTTGCGTTTTCATGGAGATCGGTGACCAGGTTGCAGATGGCGAAAGTTGGCCTCTTATTCATTTCCCTCGATGTTCTTCTTGCTTGAAACACTTCTTGGAATCGAAAGAACAGAGATATTACAGCTTCTATTAGCGCAGCCGTGCGGTCTTATTTTATAACATTCTCCATACATCGAACAATGTATTTGTTCTCAGTTTGCCACATACAAATTCAGAAATTAAACAACGAAGTGCGGATGAGGCGACGATTTTGTCCTCATCAATTTCCGCTTGCCGTGTTCCTTTTGATGGAACCAAGGAGTTTCTATAGAGAAAGAGGGAGCCCTACGACCCAAACACACGTTCGCGAGCGAGTCAACCAGATCTCTTATGGCTGCGAGATCTCATTGGTAGAAGTGACAGGGAGCAGTGAGTTTCAGGGGAGAGCTGCAGACAAACCGAGTTACTGATATGCGATTGGTGCATACGCAACTGGCTGCAGCCATAAGAGACTCTTTACTGATATGCGATTGGTGCATCCGATGACTGGCTGGTAGACATAAGAGACTCTTGAGCTTCACTGGCGAAGCTCCTGGCTTCCTCCTATCTATAGAAGCTCCTTGGATGGAACTGATTCTCTATCTTGATGGCCTCGGCTGATTTCACTGCAAAACAAAATCTTCGATGTACTGAAGTCTAGTTGAGTATCATGGATACGCGGCGGGTATTTAATTTAAATTCACTAAAGCTTACTGCTCTCCAGTGTAAGATTTTTTCCGTATGTAATCTATGGTGGGTGACGATTGTGCTTCTTACATGAAAGAGCGAGCACTTATTTCTTAGCTTTCAAAATTTGAGACGGCTGTTGTAGCTTATTCTTCAGAAGCATATATTAGTCACAAATGTATATAGTGAATGATGACGAGTCGTCTCAGATTCTTCGCTGCCATTCTTGACAGCAAAGGGCACTCTAGTCGTAATGTAATACTAGCTGGACCCGTGAAACTCTCACGGCTTTGCAAGGCCTTTCAGACAGACCCGTGAAACTTTCAACTCTGGGACTTGATGTGTGATATATTAAGTCCACCCTCTTGGTTGATAATATCTATAATTCCCTGCAGTGGAGTAGGCAGGAGAGGATCGTGGGGAGACACTCCCTCCCTAAAAAGCTACACGCGCCCTTCACTGGAAATGAGGCTTTGAAAAAAAAAATGTACTGCTTAGGGCCTAGCTTTTGTGTCTCGCTGCCCCCCCCCCTTGAATTTTGCTAGCACTCCTGGAAATTTCCAGGTCCTAACCCGGTCATTTAGAGGAGCCTAGGGGCATAAAAATTATTAAAAAGACCTTCCACAGCTACACAGAACTGCTGACCTTCGTGTATGATTGGATCCGTGGAATATTTATATAAGTTAGCAGCATCAATGAAACGTTCACGCTCTGGCTTAAGGCGCTTCAAATAGATCTGTGAAACCTTCGCATTGTACCATGGCTATTTCCCCGTCAACATCACATACAACACCGAGATTCGATGTATGATATCTTATACGACCAGCATTTTTGCTGATAATTACTGACTGAAGCTGTCCATGTCTAAGTGGCCCGTGGATTATATTTATAAGTCCCTCTGTCTAACTGTACCCGTGGAATTCCTTTGGCAGTAAACCACGGTACAGGTTCCCCAAAATTTATTCCTAAAACTTTCGGGCGTATAAACAATTAAAAGACCTGACCTGTGTCCGAGAGATTAGTCACCAGCCGTATCACAGATACACCAGCTTCCTGAACTCAATAAAGCGCAAAACTATGAAGAATGAACGACAAAAATCGCCAATATATTTGCCTCTCGCGTTAGCTGTAGCACAGATACCGGATTTCGCATGTAAGGCCAAAGGTGAGTTGAACATTGAAGTCAGGCGTAACACACGAAGGAAGGAACGAACGAAGGAGCAACGCTATTAATATTATAGATACGTAGCAGCTAGAGAAAGATGTAAAACATTTTGGGCAACAAGGAATTCTTATGTTAGTTCAATCAGATCACGTAATATTTATACTGCTCTCTTTAATACGTAGTTAGACATCGGATCAAAGAAGTACGATGGTATTCTATTAAAAAGAGATGCCTTTTGTAAAATAGTTGAGTATTTTTCTCGATCATCACGCTTGTTTGGGAGATTGAGAATGAAACGTCTCATTTCATAATTTTACTGGGGAATGAGGGAGCTTAATATTTTAGAAAGATTTGAGGCTGATTTGGCATAAGTGATCGGAAAAACGCAAGGAGCGAGTACGGGTACTTGTTCATATTTTATAAAGTGCATCATTTTTGTAAGGCATATTACCTATTACTACAATTTATCACCGGTATATTCTTTCTAATTCCTTCAACACGGAGTATCTACCTGGATTTTTCTTTAGTATCACCTTCTAGTTTACGAATTTCACGAGCAACTGCCTTAAAGATATACTTTGTATATATATATCATTTTTTAATAACATTGTTGAATAACAATGGTCCCAGGATGCTGCCTTGGAAGACTCAAATATTGATAGGTAGCACTTGAGATTTGACATTATTACAGAGTACATTCTGGTCTCTGTTAGATATATAACTGGAAATAATGCATTCATTAGCTGCACCACAAATACCGTAGTGGACGAGTTTTTTAACAGTTTTTTAACAGAAGCAATTCGTGAACTGTATCAAATATCTTCCTTAACTCAAGGAACGGACATTTCCTGGGCTCCTGAGGTGCACGTGTTTCAATGTGTTAGTGTAATGATAAATAGCGCTGACTATGGTGCTTACTGCAATATGAGACTATTGGCGCCTCATAGTCTAGAGGGCCCGCGCTGTCAAAATTGACAGCGAAGAATTTGTGATGACTTCATTGATCATTCCTTCGTTGTTACGACTGCTAACCTAAAAGCTCCTGGAGATGAGCGTTTACGGCTTCACAACTGCTGAACATCGAAACTTTTTCTCTCTCTCCGACATGGGGAGAATTCATTGCAACCAGCAACGCTCAAAGTTATGGTTTCGATTTGGTGTCACGCATGCGATAGGATATCTTATAAGGTGCAATAGTTTTTGCTTAGCGGAAGCTCTTTCGTCGATCACTGAATTAAAGTTAGAAGAATAACTGATGCAACGAAATTATCTGTGGGAAGAAAGTAAGAATTAAAATGTATGAGAGTGCGAATGGAAGTTTTAGATACAGTATCTTCAGTGCTGCGATTTCAACTTCGACAAAACAAGAAGTGCATTCACCCTATACAGTACTTTGCAACAGATGCGACATAATTATGGAGAATGTATTACTCCTGCAAATCAGACTAAGCCTTCGATATCTTCATATTTTGAAGTTCAACTGTCACTGATTAAGATACGTTTGCCATCAACTGCAATCTAGTCTATTTTCAACCAATCAGTTTTCAATGAAGCTTGACAGGATGACCACAGCCATCAACCTCGGCTAATTTCCACCTATTTGTTGTGTTAAAGCGTGCCAGGAAATGGATAGACAAATATACAGATAAATCATATTATCATATTGTAGATGAGTATATATTTATTGTACTCTGAAATATCTTCAGCATTTGTATTATAATGTATTTCTGTGCGTAATAAACCTACCATACTTCACCAACATGTTTCACCTGACGAACCTATTTACGATCCGTTCAATTGGGCCGACAGAGTTGATCTAAGCCAAGCCCACTCGACTTGACTCGTCCAAAAGGGCAGACGGGAACTAAGGCCTTGTAACTTTGAATCAAGTTACAGGTGTGAGATGCAGCCCAATTATATTGATCCAACCGAAAACTATATTTTATGGAGTGAGATCGAGTTCTTAGAAAAGTCACAGATAATCGGCTATAGGTCGATGCCTGAAACATGTATCAATAAGTTGAAGCCAGGGCACCTATCTGAACCTTAGAACAATTTAAGCCTCAAAAGGTTAATTTTACTACCCAATCCAACGGGCCCTTAATTCAGGTAGAAAGAGGCTGTCTTACGATTTTACCGTTTATATTGATTTCGACACATTATAGATGCTACAGTTTTGAAGTACGGTACTAGGCTTAGTCTTCAAGTGTATAGGCTTTGGCCAATGATTTCACGAGCTTGTAAATAAGTTAATTCATTACTTCAGACCTATCAAATTAAAATTGCAGATAGTCCTTGATATAGGCCCCTTGTGGTTTATATATATATATATAGTTTTTTTTAGTCCGGTTCAAAATTATTCTTCCAAATTCTCGGTATGTACGTATTTATGTCTTGGGCATCAGTCACCTAGAAGTAAAAAATGTTGCACCAGTATAATAAAATTGCTTAAAAACGATAGAAGCCTGGATCGAGGGCTGGCTGACTGTACCAGAGTCCTCCATTTCGTGCTCCAAAGCTCCCTCAGTTACTTGTCTACGATATCCGATTCTTCACATATTTCCAGCTCCAACTGCTAAAATACACCCAGGAGCGCAATAATTTGTTAATAAACGCAAGTCTGACCGTAATCGAGTTCCAGGAGACGTGCGCCCGTTTAGGCAAAACGCTCCAAGTTTGCCACTCACTCGCGACGTTGCGTAACTTGCTCAGCGGGAAGTTAGGGCGCCCTGGTCGTTACCGGAGCTTCTGGAAAACTGGGCATCTTCTGGAAGCAGTGGCTGCCGCAGCAGCAGCAGGATAGTGGCCGGTACTCCAGGGTAACTTAACCGTTACTAGACGGCTAAATAACGCTCTCGTAGGAATAGAATTATGGATATACCATTGTGTACTTTTCACGAGAGCAGGTAAAGCACAAATAAAGGAGCCACATTCATCAGTGGTTCTCAGCACGGTTATTTGCAAACAACGTCCAACTCCGCGAATCTTTATCGATGTTATTCCTATACTGTAGCTACTGTCTCTATATCGGACGCGCTCTTAATTACTCCGTACTGAAGCCTTTAAAAAGAACTGACCATAAAATGAGCTGTCCTTGTAACAAAAATAGGAGAAATATTCAATATACGGAGACCTATATCATTCGTTTTACAGTCTTCTTTTTTCTCCAAAATTGACACATTTCTACCTTGCTTGGCATGGCAGCGCACATTCTTCAGGCTTTAATGATCAGCGATATTCAAACTTTAAACCGAGTGCATTAGAGAAAACTGTTCATGAGAGGTTTGAGCTTCATGATCAGACTCGGAATGTGCAATAAGAGCATTTCTAGTCTATTTAGGAAGTTAATTGCTCCATTAGTCGTGTACCAAGTCACTGACAGCTTTTGGTAACTTGAACACTGCAGTAATTATGCGGGCAGTTTGAGTCATCCGCTTTCGCACATTTGCGAAGCCCCTGAATCAGCGCTCACCAAACTAAGAGCTCGTTCGATTGACTCGTAAAAGTCGATCTAAGCCAAACCCACTCGTCCAAAGCTTCAGACAGGCACCTTGTCTTCGCTCCCCTGAATCGACGTGTGGGCGGTAACCTTGAATCAATTACCCATGAGACGGCTAGAAACTCAATTAGGTTTCATAAGTGGAGTTTTGCGCCGTCTCAACCGCAGCTGGGCTGTTTTTATTGTCAGAAATACGAATTAAAATGGCCAACCAACGCTCTTGTCAGAGCTTTCGGACGAGTGGGATTGACTTAAATCGACTCTGACGAAACATTCGAACGATCCCCATCTCTTGCTCTCCATTAAGATTATAATAGGCGACGTCACATCGGCTGAGACAAATAGAACGCATTCGGAGATAATGTAAAAAACTAACAACTTGAAGTAACATTTCAATGATCGATGGCTTTAGACTGTTCACGAAGCTGCATTGCATCGGGAAAGAAGAGCGCGTGCAGTACTCAGCTGGTATCTACATATATTGTACTCGTACATGCACGCTGTTGGCAGTAGAATGGTATTTTTAGAATTGGATAAAGAAGAAAAGGCAATATGTTGTATCTAGAAACACTTTAACCGTCGTAATACCGTCCAATGTGTCATTACCATACAATTCGTGCGTTTGTTACTGTTTTAATTTTATGCTTGTTAGCACAATAACTCGAAAAATGAATTAATCTTTATGGAAGTTATAGGGGTTGTTAGCTATGTAAAAAGACATGAATGATTGAATTTTGGTGCAGATCGGTTTGTTCGTTTGTATGTTCGACTCATGTTTGTCATAACGTTTGTTAGCAGTTTAATTAAAAAAAAGTTATGAACGGATCCTCTAAAAAATTGCACAAGCTGTTATTACTATCAAAAAGCACAAATGATTAGATTTTGGAGTTGATACAAAGAAAATAAAGGTTTCAGAGCCAATTTGAATTTTTGCTACCGTTGCCTCGCTTGGCAGAGGTATGCGCTCTCAGAGTGCTCTGGTTTCAACTTGCTGTCTTCTTTTGACGACTGTTCCTGTAATTTCGCAAAGAACCGTCCATGACTTTGTGATAGAGAAAGCAAAAATAGGTATACAGATAAGAAGACACAGATACAAACACACAGACAAACTCTTCAAAAACGTAGCCTCCATGGCGGAGGTAATAATCGCTCATTGGCAGCTCTTTTACGGGTCGTAACAGACGTAATACGTTATTCGATTCGATTTTTGGCTTTCCATTAAGATACTTTTAAATGTAAATTTTTAATTCGTGAACATGATTGAATTTACTCTCAAAACTGGCAACAAACTCACAGCCAATGCGGATCACCTCAGGCTCCCAGACAATCGGCGAGCGAATTTTCTAGGAATGGCAACTGAAATAGGAACAACAGGCTTCGAAACTCCTATGAGAGACGCCAGTGTTGAACAATGCTCTCGTGTTTTGAAGACAAATGTGCACAACACCTTATAGATATGTTCATTGTTCAATGGCATTTTGTGTGGCAACAAAAATAACAGCAATAACTATAGTAGTTCACTGCATGCTTGGTTGCAATTTTCAGCATATTCGTATACTATATACTAGCTAAGTCTGACTCTTAGTCTTACAGAGAAATATTCCACAGACAGCCTTTGTGCCAGTGAATGACGAATAAACAAACAATTATTTCGGGCGTAAAAGGTAGATAATAAAATGTGAAGTTATCTGACCCCCTTACCAGCACTACCAATACTGACCTAGGCCCAGATTTATCAAGCTACTTACAATGTTCTAAGTCTCTAATTTAGCTTGTATCTCGACTTACTGTATTGTCACTCAGGGCAGATTTATCAAGCTATTCGCGTGTTGTAACTTATTTATCTAGTAGCTCGAATTACAACGTGATTGTAGAAAATAAAAACTTTTCCCTGCAAAAAATAGAGGAGACAATCTAGAGAATCTTGTAAAGTATGTTATATCTTTGCTAGACCTTGGGAAAACTTATAAGTGGTTACAGCACTCGAGTCTCAACGTGTAAACTGAAACAAAACGCTGATACAATCCACCTGCGGATTGGTTGATCGTTGAATGGAAGATGCAAACCTACACCATTGGTTGTTTTCCGATAGGAAGACGTAAAGTGACCGTTGATTGGTTCTAGTAGTGAGCTGTAACTTCCAATCAAAATGCAGATGGAATACTGCCTTGTATCGTCGTTGTAAGATGCAACATTGCAAGTTTAACAATATTGTAAATGTTCGTAAATCTCGGCCCAGGTTACGGTCGTTGCTAGGCATGGCCCTGGCCATTAACCAAAAGAAGCTGTTGCGTCCGTAATTGTGTGGCTGCTGCGATGCGCGGTGGTTGTTCTAGATCATGTCTGTACTTGATAGAGAGCATAATGAAAAAGTAAATGGCTATACAGGTATTCCTCCACGACCGCGCACTCTACGTTCCAAGATTAACCGCCGTCGTCAAATCACGAGTAAAATAATAAATTGTGGTTAAACGTGATTAATTTCTTTGCTGTTTTGTTTAAGAGAAAATATTTTTTAATGGGGTAACGGATAGAATGTTAGAGGGGGCAACTTGAAAGACAAGTGACCGATGTTCAGTTTGTTTCAAAAACCAAAGATATATAATTTACGTATATATTTGCTGAATTATATGTATGTTTCAAAACAGATTAGAAGAAATAACTACAAATACGTATACGGCAATTACTTAATGAAAACAGCACCTTAGTATGCAAGTTGAAGATGTTTAATTTCATCGTATAAGGTTTTATTGTGGCTCATCGCACCATTAACTACTAAAACTTTCTTCAACGTTTACAATGTTTTGCGATGCGTTTCTTACGATCCATTTCTTAATAAGGGTCAAATGTTGAAAATTTGTTATAAGCAGCTGCTATGTTGTGGCCGGTAGCTTTCCGAACGCGACAGAATAAGATCTTTTTCTGCGGTGTAGCTCCGAAGGCTTTTGGCGCCTTGGAGAAAGCGTGGGCGCAAAATAAATGCGCGATAACGAAATCACGCTGGTAAATATCTCGCAGTCGTGAAGAAAATCCTGTATAATAATTTGAATTAGATATTACCTTCACATTTTACCGACGAATTAAAGAAAATAAATGTAAGCTCACTCAAATGCAATTCCTCATTAAGCTCAGGCTTAATTTAGAATGAAGTCTCATTTGAATGAACTTCTGTTGAAACTGAAACACTGCATACCTGAAATTCAGCTAAATAAATGTAAAAAAAAAAAAATAGACCGTAATTATTTAAAAATAGACTTCTGCAGAATTGTTCATCTGATGCTTTCTTATGAATTAATTGCCCTCTTTAGTGATGGCAATCACTTCAGCGCAGTCTACCCTTATATGGAATCTTCAGAGCCGGAATGATTTTCTGTTCTTTCCGTAGGTGGATACAACACTGGTATACTCGACACAATACGTGAAAGCGGCACAAGCTTCCCCTATGCTGAGCCGGATATAGACGAAGTGAAACACAAAGTTATTTCACTTTGTGGTTTCTCGCAGCCGCTATCTTTCAAACGAAGGAATAGCTGTGCCAACTTCCCCAGGCTCTGAGCCGGATTTAGACGAAGAGATCTCTATGGCAATTCCATATGGTGGCCTCTCTCAGCCAATCATTCTCACAGAGACTGGAAGACGGAGAGTGTTCAGAAAACGTTTCGAGGATCATCGTGACTGCTCAAAGTTTCACAGTTGACACTTTTAAAATTTGATGCAATGAAGCCAAGTTCTGTTTTGATGGGATTTACCTATAAATTGACAGGTGGAAGCCTAAAGAAGCTCAACATCTAGAATGTTTCCAGCAAAGGTTCATGTGCTTCAATATTTTTTCACAGATTTTTTGGAGACCTTAAAAAGCTGTCATAAAATATCGTAATGGATGAATTTTATTTTCTTTAGGATGCGTTATGACAGCAGGTCTTATAAAACATGCGCAAAGCCTGTGGAATTGTCAAAAATGTTACAAATATTGGTTTGCATGCCCCCGCGATTTTGAGCCCTAAGCTATAGATAGATCATCAGCTTATGGGCGAATCTGACTGCGACACTGACCGCCTCAAATGTTTAGATCCTATAAAGCGTTGACTGGCTGAAGTTCACATGATAACCAACCATCCCACAATACATATGCTTTTCTCCGATACAAAATTTTGCAGTTGCTGAGCATTGGGACAAAAGCAGATAGGTGGTTCTTCGTGATATCGGCTCAACAAATGTCCACCAAGTTTCAGAAATGCTCGGGACTTGCTTCGCTCAAGAGAGATCCGTTAATTTCGAAATATGGCCATTTGCGAAATTGAGACGGGAGCGACAGAAATGCGGAAAATCACTCAATTTCGGCGTGATGGCTATAATGGGAGTCTTATAAGCTAGGAACCATCTCTTATTTAGGCAGAAGAGTTACAAGAGATTCAGAAAAGAATGGATTCACAGACTCTGGCAATATCATTGGAAGGCCTCCAGAGGAAGACCTCAATACGAATACTGTAGAGACCAATAACTCAGGCTCTTAGGCTATCACAATGTTAACACTGGTCATCGTATGTAGGCTATCATTGCCTCATAACTGGTTCTGTACTCACTTAGCTCCTACATTTCCATATATGAGAGTCATTGGAGCTAGAATTGACTTATTCAAGCAGAATAGTTGCAAGAGATCCAGAAAATACTGAATTCACGGACTCGGGAAATAGCACTAGAAGACTACTACAGTATGTAGAGACGTTTATTCCAAGAGAGACGTAAAAAATCTCAAACCGAAGGTGCGCAGATGAAATCACAGAGGAAAGTAGCACTGTTGAATTTGGAACTATCATTATGGATGCGTTCTGAGTTGTTTTGATGACAGCAATCATAGAGATTACGTTGATAGTATTCTTGATAATATGAGCTCACCTAATGACCAATGTACTGCATCGGACGACGAGGTCCGTCAAGCATTAAAACTAGTTATAATAATAAAGCTACAGTCGCGAACAATATTCCAGCTGAAGCATACAAATACAGTCTCCGGTGTTGGTAACGCTATTTGCTACCTTCCTTACAGGTTGCTTAACTTTAGGCTTCCTCCCAGACAGTCTTGCGCAGGCTATAACATCACCAATTGCAAAAAAAAATTCAAAGTGCCTTTCAGACAAAATCAATTATCGCTACGTCACTAGAAAAGTAAGTAGAATTTGTACTTGAGCGAAACGGATGTCAATACATAATGATATATGTGGATACTGCAAACAATCTCTTTGACTATTCAAGCTCAACACGACGGTTCAGATATGGCTGCCTTTGCACTCAAACTAATTGTAGATCGTTTCGTTGACAATGGCTCTCCAATGTACTTGTGTTGCTTAGCCGCCACGGCAACATTGAAGTATTACTAGAGGATCGCCTGTATTTGACAATTATCACCTGAACACTATCAGTAAATGGCGATCTAAAAAAATTGATAGCTCTACAGGGCTTAGCTGACCACATTTTCGGGGTATCATACCTTGAACCTTCTTCCCGAAGTTTCATGCAGGTTTTTGGAGCTTCGTATCTCTTACAGTTGGTGTTTATGCGAGTTGTATTACATTTGATCACAGATTTAAGTTTTAAACCGTATTCAGAAAACTTTATGTTAGTATTGAATCGCAGTACCCGAAAGTCAGATGCTAAGAACAATCCTTCAAAGACGAAATGTTGTGAGCCACCGCAAACCAGAATAACAAGAAGCAAGGCTACCTCGGCGGGAAACGACCTATTGTCTGCCGAATGGCTGCGGACGTAAAACAATCTGACAACTATCAAGCCGAAACACAAAAATCTTCCATTGCTCACCTACAGACAGGCGCTCTCGCCGCCACTGACAATGCTCTTGCTGATTTCACGTCCCCAATCCTTTCCCAGCAAACAGATGCTCCCAGCATATCAGTGACTCCAAGAAGAAATGCAAAAACTAGAGTTAAATTCCTATTTGGCAACGTTCAGAGCATAACAAGCAAAATGAATGAACTATAAGCTATGGCAGTCACTCTAGCGTATGATGTTATCGCACTCAATGAAACATGGATCAACCTTTCAAACAGGAATCTGGAAGCAGAAGTTGCATTGAAAGGCTACAAACTTTTCAACATAGACTGACCTACAGAAACTGGCAGAGGAGGGGGTTTAATCATATATATCAAGGAACACCTTAATTCCCTATGTGAAGGTTTTGCAGCAACAAAAGAATTCGACAGTCGTTAAATACTGTGCTCGCCTATAGGAGCCCACGCAGTACCGCAGAAACAGATGCAGCACTTTACAACAACAACGGAATACTCCGAATGAAACAATTCTAATGGAAGACTTCAACCTCCCCCAAATTGATTGGAGTACCTTGTGCAGCCCAGCCACAGGCAGCAAACTGCTCGAACTCCTCAGCCACCACCACTTGACTCAGCACGTAAATGAACCTACGAGATACGGCAATGTTCTAGATCTGCTATTCTCCACTCCTTATTGTGAAATTGTTGACCTAGCCATAATAGGCCGGTTTGGAGATCACAACATGATTGAATTTACGCTCAAAACTGCAATGAATTCACCACTAATGGTAGACATCTCAAGCTGCCAGACTATCGACGAGCGAATTTTTAGGAAATGGTTACTGAAATAGAAACATTTGACTTCGAAACCCCGATGAGAGACGCCAGTGTAGAACAATGCTCATATATTTTGAAGACGAGCATAATGAGAGCGGCTGAAAGACGCATCCCAACTAAACGAGTTCGTATCAGTAATGATCCCCTCTGGATGAATCAGACTGTCAAACGCTGCATTGCTAGGCGACAAGTGCGTTACAAAGCCTGGAAGCGTAATCCCACAGAGGAGAATGGTCCAGTCACATAAGGGCTTGCCGGGATGTAAAGAAAATAGTCAGAACCACAAAAAGGGAGAAGGAAGTTTCCATAGCCGCTATGGCGAAACGCAACCCAAAGGCATTCAATAAATATGTAAATGAAAGGCGATTCAAAAAAGAAACCTTAGGTCCGCTCAAACAACCTGACGGTGAAATCACCAATAACCTAAGAGAAAAAGCCACAATCCTGAACGACTATTTCACCTCTGTATTTACTGTTGAAAATGTTACGAATATTCCTGAACCAGTGCCGATGCCAGTTGCTCCAATTAACACCTGTGTTTTCCCGGAGATCGAGATCCTTCAAGAACTCACCCACCTAAACATGTACAAATCCACTGACCCAGATAATCTTACTCCCCGTGTAGTACGGGAAATGGCTCCAGTCATCGTGAAGCCACTGCTCGATTTATTTAATCGATCTCTAAGAACGGGAGAAGTTCCCCAGGATTGGAAACTCGCTGATGTAATACCGATACATAAGAAGAGGGATAAGACCAATCAGTCTTACTTCGGTCGTTGGCAAAATCATCGAACGCCTTTTGAAAAAGCGCATCACTGATTACCTAAGGATTCAACAGCTCATATCCAACACTCAACATGGCTTCCGAAATGGAAGAAGCTGCTTAACAAACCTACTGAACTTTTTCTCAAAAGTTACAGATATAAAAGATGAAGAAAAGGGTGTAGACCTTGTGTATCTAGACTTCCAAAAGGCATTTGATAAAGTCCCCCATCACCGGCTAATGAAAAAATTGGAAGCTCATGGCATTCAGAGTGACTACTTACGATGGATCAAGGCATGACTTACGGGTCGGCAGCTGCGAGTGAAGCTTGTAGGAGAGTCGAGCGACTGGACAGAGGTTTCCTCAGGGGTTCCACAAGGTAGCGTGCTTGGCCCACATCTGTTCTCGATTTACATCAATTATCTCGATCTTAACATCCGTAGTAAAATCAGTAAATTTGCGGATGATACAAAACTATGTCATTCGACAACGAAAAGAGCCGAGCTCCAACAAGACCTTGACCACCTCATGGATTGGAGCGCAACGTGGCAGATGAACTTTAATGTCGACAAATGCTCAGTAATGCACGTAGGGTTGGTGAACTCTTTCACCCCATTGAAAATGAATGGGATAGAATTGGCAACTGTCACCCAACAACGTGACTTAGGAATCACTATTATAAACAAAGTACAACACAGTCAGCAAGTTGACAAGAGTGTGAAAATGGCAAGCAGAGTACTCGGATTCATCACCAGAAACTTCGAATGCAAGTCCAAGGACATCATCGTTCCCCTGTACAAGGCATTAGTGAGGCCACACTTAGAGTTTGCTGTTCAATTCTGGTCGCCTCATCAATGTAAAGATATCGATAACGTGGAAAGAGTCCAATGCAGAGCCACGAAATTGATACCTCAGCTTAGAAACAAGTCGTATGAACGTCGCCTAAAAGAACTGGGTCTGATCTCTCTCGAGCAAAGACGACTCTGGGGACAACTAATCGAAACATTCAAGTACTTGAATGGCTTCAACGACGTACCTATAACGGGACTCTTTGAAAGAGACCTTAATGATCGCTTGCGAAACAACGGTCAAAAACTCAAGCATAAAGTTCGAAGAACAACCTTAAGTCAGCAGTTCTTTCCAGATTTCATAGTCAGCATTTGGAATGTACTTCCTTATGACGTTGTTGGTGCGGAGTCGGTCAACTTGTTTAAAAATCGTCATGACTTACACTGGGAGAGACATCCTCCACAGCTAAGGACTCCTTCTCAACGAGTCGCAAGCACTTAATGGCCAAAGCTTCCCAGGCCATTTCAAGCTGACTTCTTCACACTTCCGCTCCATCTATATATTTAAACTCCGCATATCAGCGGCTATCGAGCATGCTTGTGTGCATTCATGACCATCTCTTTGGAGGAGATTTTTCTCCCCCTTCCTTTTTATTTTTTCTTTCTTTTTTTCTCTTTCGTCATCCATTGTTTCTCCTCTCGTTTCCCACTCCTCTACATCCTACTAACATAATGGCAATAGCTCATAGAGGGCCGGGGTGTAAGCTCCGGTGTCTCTTTGGGAATGGGCCTCTTGGTTCGTCTACTGCTGCCTATCTAATCTAATCTATTTAATACTGTTCATTTAGCTAAGTAATGAGAGACAAATTCGGAGTTTGGCAAAAAACAGTGGGTTGTGATTATAGTATCTAAAATATTTCATTTCAATTTGCCATGTTTCCCATTATTCCTTGTTTATGCAAGTTATAATGTTCTTTACTGATTAAGCAATTGTTATTGAATCTAACGATACCAATTTTTATTCTTCTGAGTAGGATGTGTGTTAAAATAATAAAATATCTCTGACAGCACACAGTAATGCCAAAATTGCATCTACGGTAAAAAAAATACCGGAGCATTGAATGTATCCACACCAAATTGAATGCAGCTGGAGTAGACTGCCATGTTAATATTAAAACAGTAATTCCCTTAGTTATGCTAGCGACTGGGTGCTTGCCTGTCTACATCCTACCGGGCTTCGAAAGTTACTAGCAAATTGCGAGAGCAAAGTTAACAAATTGTGTATTGAATATGCAGTAATGTAGTGAAAAAATATACATGCATATTTAGCCTAGGAGAAGTAGTTTGCCCGGTCATGCGTACACAAGTACTTTCTGTTCTCAACGGTGCAGAGCTCAAGCATGAAAACAACGACTGAAGTTCTTTTTCCTGGGTCTTAAAGCACTGATGATTTTTGTGATAACCAGGACATAGTGACATTAACATGAAAATTCCATGAAGTTAATGCGGACATTGTACTGAAGAGGTCAAATGCCAATTGTTCCGGACCTGTTGTTACCCCTTTACTGTAGCTCACTTTTGTCTAATTTTAAGAAGAAATCAATGCCAAGCTAGAGCTTTCATCAGACCGATATATTCCGCAGATTAATGAATTTGCCCAAGTCAGCCAGCGCGAGTCTTATGTTTGGGCAAACGTAATCCGACCGTCACGAAGACAGAACCAGGGCATATGTCCTGAGCCTACAAATCAAGATCGATTAAAAATTCCAGCAACTCATTACAAAATAAAAGTCATCCGTGACCGTCCTAGCTGGCTGCAAACGATCTATTGTGTACATATCTACGAAGGGAGGGCATACGGCTGCTTGGCGGAGGCCAAACGATGGGACGTAATGAGGTCTAGAATGTAAGACCACAGCAATATCTCATTTGTTTATTGTAATCTAGAAATATGCTACATTCCTTTGCGTGCCATGTAATGTTTCAATGAGTTTCACGTAAAGCTTCCATGAGTACCTAATAAACAATATTATTATTAAGGGGATTTCACCACCAAAAAAAAATGGATTGGTTGAGCGATGTTCAGCTCTACGCTCTAGCGCCGGGTCGCATCCCGCAACCTAAGGCTTAGAGCACTTTGCGAATGATGTGCGCTGTTCCAACCAGAGCGCTTTTCTGGAGGGTTCCTGGGTGGAGATGGCCGCACTTCAGCTCTTGCAGGGCAGTCTTGAGATTCTTGAACATTGCCCCAGAGCTCCGATGACCACTGGAACAACGTCGACCTTCATCTACCACATTCTTTGAAGGTCGATGGCAAGGTCACGGTACTTTTCCTCCTTCTCCGCTTCCTTGTCCACGATTCTGGAGTCGAAGGAGATTGAAATGTTGATCAGTTTGGCCGACTTTTCCTGTTTTTCTTTGACGACGATGTCCGGCGAGTTGGCGCGAAGTACTCTATCAGTTTCCATCCTCTTGTCGCAGTAGATCTGCACGGCTTCGTTTTCGTCCACAGGCGCGGGTTCGTGCTTGTACCACCTCTCACTGACCAGGAAGTTATGGATCCGCAGGAGGGTCCAGTGAAGGAGTCGGGCAACTTTATTGTGCCTGCGCTTGTACTCCTTTTGCGCCAGCACTCCGCATTCGCTTATCGCGTGGTTGACGGTTTAACCCGAGCCAGTTCCAAGAGTCTGGTACGATCTTGTCTTGAACAGCTTCGAGGTACTGGCCGGACATCTTCATGCTCTTTCATCTGTTAGTTCGATCGAGGCGTCGTCGGTGTTTGAACTGGTCAGCCGTTTCGGTCTCTTTCAGCAACTTGACTAAGCAGCGTGCCCATTGGTCGTCGCTGTCTCTGAAGTGTTGGGAGAGAGCGCGTTTTTCCGCTTCGACGCAGTCCTCGCTGCTGATGAGGCCCCCCTCTCTTCTGTTAATGTAAAGTCTGTCTACGCACGATCTTGGGTGCAGTGCTCGATAGATGGTCGTGAGCTTATTATTAATATTATTATTTATGCAATTGGAATATCATTGATGGTTTTACCTCAGCTGGTGATGACATTTAGACTATCACCGCCCTGGCAAGGGTCAAAACGAACTCTCTGGTCCCCGACAATGTAGGCCATCATCGCGGGCCAGCCTAGGCCATGTAATGCTCTGGTCACGACATCCTTGCGATAAGCTTGGCCAATATCATTGCCCTCCGCCATTGGTTCTGTAATGCAATCCCCGCATCACAATGTCGACCAACGCTAGCAAACATTTCTAACTCTAGAATTTAAACAACGACTGTTGGCCACAGTGCAGGCATTTGCAATATTGTGTGGAATCCATAGCGATATTTCCTTTGTTTGTCGTCATACAGAACTTATATCATAATGTGGTCTCTAGGGCAGCGGTCTGAAAACCATTGCCTTGAGTATGCTTGGTTATTATTACCTCCGCCAAGGAGGTTATATTTTCTTCGTCTTTGTCTCTCTTACTGTCACCAAGATAACTCAATAAGTTATGAACGGATTTTTACGAATTTATGGGGATTGTTAGGCATATTAGGAGTACAGATGACTAACTTTTGGTAGAGATCCACGCAATCGCTTGTTTGTTTGTCAGCCCATTTTTGTTTGTACTTTAACTCTAAAAATTATGGACGGGTTTTATAAAATTCATATAAGCTGTTACGAGATAAAATTGTTGTGATGATCTAATGGTCTGCTTGTATGTTACTCTGTGTGTGTGTTTTTATGATTGTTAGCAAATAACTCAAAACGTTTTGAACGGATCTTTGAGAAATTTACAGGAATTGCTTGAAAAGTTAAGAGACGTATATGATTAAATTTTGCTGATGATCTGTTTGTTCGTTTGTTTGTATGTTGGTCTCTGTGTTTGATTTTGTGCTTGTTAGCAAAGTAACGCAGCAAGTTATGAATGGATCGTTATGAAATATACAGGAATTGTTAGAAATGTTAAAAGACACAAATGAGCAAATTTTGGTGATGATTAGTTGGTCCGTCTGTGTATTTGACTAATGTAGGTCAAAATATGTGTTAGCAACATAATTCGAAAAGAAGTGAACTAAAAGTTATGAACTAATTAATGAAGTTGTTATTACCGTCAAAAGGCACAAATGATTAGACTTTGGTGCTGATACAAAGAAATATGAACCAACTTGAATTTTTCGGAACGAATTTGAATTTTTTTTCGTTGCCTCGCTTGTCGGAGGTATGCGCTTCTGAGAATTCTTGTTTTTGCTCGTTTTGCATATCTTAAAACTAAACAATGCTCTCCATCGGTAATACTTCAAAAATCATTTCCTTAATGTAGTATGAGATCTGGCAACCAAGAAGAATGTCCTTCATGCTTTAACTTTCAAGTACACGGTTTGCCATGATCGGAAACGAGAGACCTGCAAATTACCAGACGCCGATCTGAAAACTCTTTACTGAAGTTTGAGCACATTTTCAGGGCACTCAATACAGCAAATGGATACTAAAGCGCCTTCCTGGTGCTTGATAGTTTGTTACGGAGGTCAGTGGCGATAGAATCCTCCATTCTGCTCATCTGATGTCCCTGCAGGAAGTGTGTGGTAGCAGTAATAGCATTGTCCCATATCAAGTTGCCATAAATACAGTGTTTTCTGTAATATAAAAGAGAGTATGATAGAAGGGACAAGAAGTAAATCAAGGAAAGTAATAAAGAAGGAGCAAAGAGTGAAAGAAACTGAAGAGGAGAAGAAAGGTCTTTCGCAAGTGAAGTACAGTGGATACGAATGGCAAGGAGTCCCGAAGACTCAACTATGGTGAAGGTGATGTACCTAGAAGAATCCTCTGAAACTCCAGTCTCTGTAACGAAATATCTGGTTGCGCTTTCGCTTTTTAGGATAAGATAAAACGTAAAGTCACTTTTAGCGTGCAGTTCAACTACGTCCACTCGCACTGACTCGTGCTGCAGGCAAATTCCCACAAGGACACAGAGGTGGGTACTGCTGCAGTCGATCATAAATTGCTTGAGTTACGACTCATGTAGATAGAAGGCTGAAACGACTACTGCGCCCCCCCCCCTCCGTACCTGATTTTAAGGCAAATGGCTTCCCCATGACAGTGAATAAAAGACATGCTGGCACAACCTTCCCAAGCAGCGAAACTTTCTTCCCTGGCACGAGATTCGAACGTCTGACCATCAGACAACGGGACAGTCATTACTAATTTAGATATCACTTTTATTCTGCGTTATCGTGAGTCTTATAACAGTAACTCCAAATAATATTTAATTCTATGAAAAGTATGACGATGCATATTATTCAAGCATAGACATTGCTGTAAGTGCACTTAATTAAGTTGAAAATCATATGCAGTTGCACTCCAGCTCCTTGTTGAAAGAATCTGTTATTTGGTAGTAATCGTATCCTTGTAAGTTAAAGCTGATGCTCGTTCGTTAAAGTAGCACAGCTAGGCGCGGACCTTTTGCGGCTTTTTTCCTATCGTGCTCTTGCGGCCTTCACAGTAGTTTGCGAGAAACTTTGCGCCTGTTTTACAACAAATACTTGCAGTTTTGCATTTCGTGGCGCTGCGGTTGTTTTAGTCTCGGAAAATATATCATGCTAATAGAAAATAGAGGGCAGTGGCTACCTTGCTGATCGACCACTGAGCTAAATTTATAACTAGAGCACTCTCACAGCGCATACCTCCGCCAAGCGAGCCAACGGTAGCAAAACATTCATATTGGCTCTGAAACCATGATATTCTTTGCATCAACTCCAAAATCTAATCATTTGTGCCTTTTGATAGTAATAACAGCTTGTACAATTTTCTTGAAGATCCGTTCATAACTTGATCCGTTCATAACTTTTTTAGTTATGCTGCTAACAAACGTTAAGACAAACATGAACCAAACATACAAACGAAACTACCGATCTGCATCAAAATTTAATCATTTATGTCTTTTAACATTACTAACAGCCCCTATGAATTTCATATTGATCCATTCAATATTTATTGAGTTATTGTGCTAACAAGCATAAAATACATAACAGTGACAAACAAACAAACGAACGAACAACGAATCATCACAAAAATTTGGTCATTTACTCTTTGTGATATACTTAACAGCTCATATGAATTTCATAAAAATCCGCTCATAACTTTTTGAGTTATGATATTAAAAAAAAAATTAGGCAGACAAACAAACAGATTGACGGATCTTCACCAAAAGTTAATCATCTATTTTTCCTTGCATACCTAGCAATCCCTGTAATTTTCGTCAAAGTCCGTCTATAACTTCTTGAGTTATTTTGGTGACAGACAAACCCAACGAAAACATAACCTCCTTGGCGGAGGTAATCAGTTTCCACGTAACTGTACGCACAGCTGCGATAATCAGACCATTTTATTAAGGCAATTCAGCGGTGGTCAAATTCCTCTGTAGATTTGTCAATTCTATGGGTATTTCTGAGATTTTGTTCTGCCCATATCTTAGCCCCGCCCACTACCTGCTTAGAGAGTGATCTCAAAAATACCCACATAATTGGCACTGCTATAGAGGAATTCGACCACGACCGAACTGCCTTGTTAAAATGGCCAGACTATAGCCATAAGGCTCCCAGTAAGAGACGCTGGGCTGCTGGCAGCCATTCTCTAGAAAGCGCCGTAGAGCAGAGATTGCAAGAACTACATTGGAAAGGTAGCGAAAAGGCCGCGCTCTGATCTGGTAAATATTATTAGGTTGTAGACAAATATTTGTCCTTCGTTAGACCAGAGAAGCAAATGTTATTTATTTAGTGTAGTTTTCCATTTACTCAAGACAACGGTTTCTCCAACTTTAACCTAAACTCCATAATACAAAGACAAGCGAACTTCAATTAAAAGTGTGACGTTTTAAACAACGCTCTTTCTACGGTAAGGTCTCTGTAGGTTAAAAAATACAGTCACAGCTGGCAATTAGCTGTTGACCCACGAGTCGTCAAAGCGTCGAGATTTCGGCTCAAGGAACGTTAACCTTCCTTCCATTAGATATTAGAACAAACCAGCAGGAACCTGTGGAAAATTTACGAAACAAAAGTACCGTTGTGCAGTGATATTTCAGACTCGTATTATCCTGAGTTTCCCCTATCGAATACTGAAGGAACCTGTGGAAATTCTTCAGAAAAAAAGAATTGTTCCTCAATAATTATGATGCCCTCGGGCCCGTATGTATTATGCATACGAAGAGCGAAAAATATTCCAAGTCAGGCAGTGAATCTTCTTCATAAGACGTGCAAGCAGCTTAAGCAGCTTAAGTTTGAACTTGACGCCATCTCCTGATTCCTTCAAGGATACCTTTAGGATGCTATAATATTTTCCTATCTACTAACTTACTAAATAAGTAACTAACTAATTATCTAGCGGAGGGATAAGGAGTATTATTATGTAGATAATATTCGTAAAAATAAAACTATTGGAAACGTAACCAAACGGTTTTTTCGGTAGTAGAGCGTTCCATGTTCGGTATATACATAATGCAGACTTATCTTTTCTTATTCTTGAATATGTTGTAATGATGTGAAATCATGGTAATTCGGTGAGGCAAAGTCGGGTAAATAAGGAGGATGAAGCTAAATGCTCTTGATTATTAAGTGTGAAATATTATCACTAATAAGTCTTCTCCGATGTGAAAAGCAATGTCAGCTCTGTGAATGATTGGCGTGACAGTTAGACTGACCGTGTGGCATTTATTTACCCTCATTCCCTCCTCTTTGCAGTACTCCTGTGACAGCTATTGCACCTTTTACTAACTCAACAGGGGTAGTGGCATTGAATTTTTTCCCTTCACATTCGCAAGCTCTCGAGATCGAGAGATCTTGGTTAATCTGTGCAAAGGGAATCATTGAAAGGAAAAGTTTCAAGAGTAAAAGTTTAGAGACAAAAAGTTTTCCGGTGAAAAGCTTTCAGATTGTTAGCAGATGGGTACAGTCGTAAATTCAGTTATATATTCAAAACAGCTAATGCTTTCGTTAGAGGGCTAGACAAACTAATATTTTGTTTACGTGCTTCTTGCAGGGTCTTGGGAAGCATGTGCATAGTCTTACCAACATTAAATTTAGAGAGCTAACTTTTTAAAAATATTTTAAATCTTTATAGCGTGTTGAAACTAAGCAAAAACTTTATGCCAAATTTCCTAGTGACACGTGACCTTAAAAGTTAGGACATCAAATAGGTAGGGGACTTTGTATTCGGCTTAATTCAGGCTGAATTGAAAGATGTATTTTATATTGTGATTACATCAGTACCCTCTTAAGAGTCTCTTAGTTATTAATTTCACTTAAATTGTGAGTTAATGTTTCAGTCACTCTCTGACTTCATCGTTTCTGCTCTCAATGAATGGATGCTAATGAAGAGAACACAAAGCAATGGATGCTCGATTTATACAAGAGAAGCACTCCAGCTGCACAGGCTACAAAGAACAATCAATTATTTTTTTATCTATGGGACAATACTTTAAATGTTCGAGAATGCCAACGGTGGTTTGCTAAATTTTGATTTAGAGACATTAATGCCAACGATCACGGAAAGACCAAAATAAATTGATCAGAAGCCCTTAATTAAAAAAGCAGCGGAGGCAAATTCAAAGCTCACCAGTAGAGAATTAACTTAACGATTCAATACAACACATGACAGCTCAATATCAGGTCTCTTTGCACTAGAACTTGGAAACCGTGTTCGTCATGACTGGAATGATTCCGAACGTAGCCAAAGATTAACTGTCTGCACATTTTTGCTTTCAAAGGAACAACGGGGATGATTTTTTTTATTTGAATAGAATTGTCATTAGGGACGAGAAATGGTTTCTTTCCAGTAATATTCAACACAAAAGACAATGATTGAACTGAAATCAAAATCCATAGTCAGCAAGGGCTACACTCAAGAAATATTATTCTCTTTTTATGCTCGAAGTCCATAGCTACTTTTGAAGAAAACACCAAAAAGTTAGCACAGTGTTGAAGAAAGGTCTCTGGCCAAGAATAGGAATTACTTTTATCTGCTGTTTTGAAATAAATTAGAATATTTTGAAACGGATTATGGGGACTATCAGAAAAGTTCCATGTACTGATGCGCAGTTCTAACCGCAATCGATTCACGACTGGCTATGGCTGGAGGAGTATTCAAGTGGGAAAATAGAAATTTGGCCGTTCAGGTGGCCACTGCTGTCATTTATCTGAGCGGAAAATATTTGAGTTCGTAGCGAGGCACAGCTTCTGAAAAAGTGCTAATTGAGTCATTTCATTTGCTATTTGGCAAATACCGATGGAGATCCATCAATGGACGATGCAAACGTTGTAAGCGTTCTGTTCGCTGTATGAGAGAAAAGCCTGTCGTGAGTATTCAGAAGTTCAGTTCTGTCACTTATCACTGAATGACTGCACTTCACCGAGAATTTTCCGCTGGAAAGTTTTTTTCTTGCACTGTCCTAAGACATATGAATTTCATTGGAGACACTTTTCTGACAGATTTTCTTGTTCGATGCGAATGTACTTATACACTTTCTGTCCAAGCCAGAGACTTATTTCGTCCATTTTTTTCCAGTGAGATTATTCATGTTTGTGGCACTGAGAGGAGGTGCGACACTGACTGCCTGTGGTACTGAACGCAACTGCCCAGACAGAATCTTCGGCCTCCCCAGCAGCTGTTTTAGGATTTTAACTTCTGGGGTGACCAAGGGTCCCGTTAGAGTATTATGACCATACTATTTTACTTCAAATTTGTTGCAAAGAAATCCCTAACGTGTTGTTCAAATTATGTCTACATTATATCTACACAATTTTTCAGGGCAGAATATATAGTCGGCATTCATGATCAAAGAATGTATTATTAGCTTTAAAATAGATTTTTTTATTTAATCACCGTTCATTTCTTTTTGACATTCGTCACTTGTTAGTTGCCATGCGGCTCGGGCTTTGCTTCTCATGTACAAGCATTCTACCAGTATTCTTTTGCACTCTAAGGGCAACCAAAAACGAAGCACTGAAAGGCAAATGCTCTGATGGAGCAACTCGGAGGAACTCCCCCATTTCATCATACAATAAATTCTTTGCAGAGCCTCCGCAGGATTTGAACTTTCTCTGCGAACATCGAGCAGTGGCACTTCCGCTCAGAACTTCATCGTGAGTTTCTTCTTTTTCATTTTTTTGAAACTGTCTACAGGCTACAAGCCTCTGACAGCTTGCGCGTCCGCCTCTACTGAAATGAAGGCAAGGGTGGTTTTTGGGCGATTTTGCTAAATAGACCACATGAGGGGCTATCCATGCCTTTTGGAGAAGGCTGCCCAATTGCCCATACGATAATGTAACTTTCAAAAGTAATTAACTATCAGTCCAGAAGTATTTTAACACATCAGAGATAGTTAGCATCTTATCAATATTGATTACCACTCATGTCATTTTGTTGCTTATTTTTCAATTGAGAGCTAAGTAGAAAAATGAAAAAAAAGGGTAGACGTGTTCGTCAGTAAGTCACTGTTCAGGTTCAAATGCGAAAATATTTAAATATATTAGGTAATTTTTTTATCTACATTTGAGAAAAAAATATCAGGAAGTAGCTCAGGCACCAACAAATTTACTTTTATGTATAGTATATGCACGTTGCATGATTTTAGAGCTCTCGCGTTTCAACTCAAAGAGGAAATCCCACTGCGAAAACAACGCAATGTTTTTCAGATAATTTGTTTGGCAGCGACAGGACAGGCGGGCGTTGGTGAGATTGTGTCTGTGATGTCGGCTCGTTAGTTGCGGTCTGGGCCGCGTGCTCGTGTTTGCATGTTGGTCGAGGGAAAACGGCGTCAGGTCGAGCTGGTAGTGTGCGGATGTGTCGAATTCAATGCTAGTTACGCCCTACAGTGGTACTAGTGAGAGAGAGCCAGANATTGTGTCTGTGATGTCTGCTCGTTAGTTGCGGTCTGGGCCGCGTGCTCGTGTTTGCATGTTGGTCGAGGGAAAACGGCGTCAGGTCGAGCTGGTAGTGTGCGGATGTGTCGAATTCAATGCTAGTTACGCCCTACAGTGGAACTAGTGAGAGAGAGCCAGAAAGATTGTCTAAGAGTCGAAAAGACTTATTGAGCAGTATACTTGTTTCCTTTGCAGCCATAAAGTTTTTATGGTTAACACCATAGTAAATGAAGGAGACACACTGCAGAATTCGCTGCAAATTAAGTCTTATTACATCATTCCCTAGTCACTGATAACAGCGTGAGCTATTGCCTACTCCAACATTTATGGATTTTCTCTGTTTCGAGAAGTTTCTATTTCGGGAGGTATCTCTATCTTGAAATTTTCTGTTTGAAGATTTATCCTATCTAGGAATAACACGGATCACTGGATCAGTCTTCTTCACAACAGACAAATCTCTTATTCAGTGAAAGATCTCTGTTTTTTCTTTATCTTACAGCGCCAATACTGCCAGTTTTGATGTTGGAAATAATACTGCTCGTTTGGGATCCCTATGCATAATTTGAGGCTCCAGCGCTGATAACTGAAGTGCAAAATGCACGCAGCATCACTTCCAATTCATGCTCATACTCTATTGACTTATCAGAATTAGGACAAGGAAGCGGGAATGTTCCTATAATGATAATAACAATAATAATAATCAAGGCCATCAACACCCGGGCCGTCCCCGTAGTCCGATATGCTGCTGGCATTATTAACTGGACCAAGAAGGACTGCACCGACATGGACATCAAAACCAGGAAGCTCATGACCATCTTTCGAGCACTGCACCCAAGAACGTGCGTTGACAGACTTTATCTCAACAGAGGAGTGGGGGGGGGGGGAGAGGGCGTGGCCTCATCAGCGTCGAGGACTGCGTCGAATCGGAAAAACGCGCTCTCTCCCAACACTTCAGAGAGAGAGAGAGAGAGAGAGAGCGATGACCCGTGGGCACGCTGCTTAATCGAGGCGAAATTGCTGAAAGAGAACGAAACGGCTGACCAGTTCAAACAGCGACGACACCTCGATCGAACTAACAAATGGAAGAGCATGAAGATGTCCGGCCAGTACCTCGAAGCTGTTCAGGACAAAATCGTACTAGACTCTTGGAACTGGCTTCTGAGGGGTGAGCTGAAATGGGAAACAGAAGGCACCATCCTGGCAGCTCAAGAGCAAGCCCTCAGAACCAGGTACATCCAAAACAAGATCGACAAGAGAAACGTGCCTACTGCCTGTAGAATTTGCAGGAGCTCGGATGAAACCATCAACCACGTGATAAGCGAATGCGGAGTGCTGGCGCAAAAGCAGTACAAGCGCAGGCACGATAAAGTTGCCCGATACCTTCACTGGACCCTCCTGCGGATCCATAACTTCCTGGTCAGTGAGAGGTGGTACGAGCACGAACCCGCACCAGTGGTTGAAAACGAAGCCGCGCAGATCTACTGGGACAGGACGAGGGAAACTGATGGAGTACTTCACGTCAACCGACCGGATATCATCGTAAAAGACAAGCAGGACAAGTTCGGCCAAACTGATCGACATTTCAATCCCCTTCGACTCCAGAATCGTGTGCAAGGAAGCGGAGAAGATGGAAAAGTACCGTGGCCTTGCCTTGCGAGAGCTGAAGTGCGGCCATCTCCACCCAGGAACCATCCAGAAAAGCGCTCTGCTTGTAACAGCGCAAATCATTCGCAAAGTGCTCTGAGCCTTAGGTTGCGGGAGGCGACCCGGCGCTAGAGCGTAGAGCTAAACATCGCTCAACCAAACCATTTTTGGGTTGTGAAATCTCTTCGATAATAATAATATGCTGTATTAGGTACCCAGGGACATGGCACACAAGAAACAGTTAATTACTAAAGTTATATTACATGCAGAGATCAAGTAATACCATCATTACAAACTACACTGTATTGCTGCCCATTGTTTGGCCCCTGCTAGGTAATAGTATGCGCTGCCATCGGCTATACATAGTTTGTAGCCAGGACCGTTACGGATCACCTTGAGTAAGGCGTTATTAGATTTTTCTATCCTCAGCTGGAGACTCAGAGCGCATTTTCTTGCAATGACTTTGAGTCAATATTCTCAGTAAATATCATACCTGGACTAGTTGACCTCGGAACATTCATCATACGCAACACGAAGGCATCCAATCGGCTTCTACTTTCTGCTTAAAGTTCGACTTCAGCGAGTTACAGTACAGGGAATAGCAGTAGCTCCGAAACAGCTGGCAATTTTCTTCTTCCGAGCAGTAGCAGTGACCAAACTTTCTAATAAGCCTTCTTTACCTCGAACAGGCGTCGGCATGCAACTAGAACAGTCTAAAGCCTCCTGCACAAGAACGTCAAAAGTTATCTTGTAACCAAATGTAACTGACGATTACTCTACCCCGACAGTAAATTTATTCCTAATTTTAAAATATTATTTATATTCACCGCAAAAATCTATGAGTTCTTGTAAACTCAAATTCACTTTAACCATATTCAAAACTTCAACCGTGTGGTTAATAAAATCTAAGAACCTCTTGGCATCCCACGTTAATTGAATTAATGTGCATCAGTGCATTACCGAAGTCATGCCCTCGACGAAGTAATAGGAAACATCCATAACTTCTATTTTCTGCGTGTATCTGATGACAAAAACAGCAAGCCAGCACCAGTAGAGTTATAGTGAGTGAATTTTCAGAAACTTATCTCCGTCCCGATTATATTACCTTATCCATTTTGCTAAGCCATTAGCGATGTTGCGGGGGTCCGACCCCTGTAGAAAAAATTTGAACGCTACCTAAACTTGGGCCGTAAAGAGAGTTGCAATATGAGCGGTGCGTGTCTTGAGACACAAATGCTGCTGAGCTGCTGCACGGTAGCTGCCGCGATCTGTAGATAAAAAACGTGTCGTGAACTCTGTCTGGTCTGAACTTAGAACCTGCTGCTCGCTCTGTAGACCTTGCCTGGGCCTGCAGACGCGTGCTACTCACCGTACTTACAGAAACTGAGGATATTGAGGTGGTCTTGACTCTACAGTAGTCTGACCATTTTATCAAGGCAGATCGGTTGGGGTTGCTTTGCCAATTCTGTTGGTATTTCTAAGATTTTGTTCGGAACATATCTTAGCCCCACTCAGTACTTGTATATAAAGAAATCTCAGAAATACCAATAGAATTGGCACGGCTATAGAGGAAGTTTACCACGATTGAACTGCCTTGATAAAACGGTCAAACTATAGAAATTAATCTGCGCTTTTCTAGCCTGTTCTAGTGGTAAAACATACCTCTAACTAATGATCCTCATCTACCCCTAAGTTTACATTAAGGTACCTTGTAGCTGGTTCATCTTTTTTCTAGTTTCACAAGCGAGCAAAGCGAAGGGAACTGATAATGTTTTTGCTGAAGATTTAAGTATATTTGTTTGCATATTTGTCTGTCCATCCAGAAAGAGGGAGGAGGAGTTGAGCAATGTTCATATGTATATATATATATTTTTTTCTTTCAGGGTGTCAGGTGGGTTCACCTAGATGTGAAAAATGCCAAAAAAAAAAAAAAAACTAAAGCTAGCTGCGACAAAATAATGACAGCGTTGAATTTTGTTGTCTGTCCACCCAAAAAGAGGCAGAAGGATTTGAGTCAAAATAATAAAATGCATATATATACCGGGTGTCCCACAAAAATGTACCCGGTTTTCAATTGATTATATCTCGGCTTTAAATCAACATATTTTAGTTTTTTTTTTTCTAAAATATAGTAAATTTTGTTTTCTCTTCGAATATTTTGAGTTTTTTGCAATTTTTTGAATAACTAATTCACAGTGATCGATTTACTGGAAGGGTAGAAAATAATTTGTTCAGATGAAACTTTTTGCAAAAAACACTGGGTATTTTTTCATTTCTTCTTACTTGCTGTTAATTATTTTAATTAAATGTGTCCTACATGCGAACAAGAATTTAA
>LQNS02277603.1:6345114-6365322 GCA_001587735.2 Parhyale hawaiensis | reverse complement strand
CCCAAAGCTCTTCACTCAATGACGGAGAGATGTAACACTTGCCTTGAGAGGAACGGAGGGCATGTCGAAGGATACTAAATTACTTTGTTCATTTAAATGTTTTTTAATCAGGAATTGCAACCTTTTGAAATTTTTGTTCGTTCATTTTCGTGAAGTAACTACATAATAAGAATAAAGAAGAATATCAATGTGGTTTTTCATAACATTCCTCAGAACAAAGAGTTTTTCTAACCTTTCAGTAATTCGATCACTGTGAATTGTTTATTCAACTAATTTAAAAAAAAATTATTCGGAAAGAAAACAAAATTTACTATATTTTGGAAAAAAAAGAAACCTAAAATATGTTGATTTAAAGCCGAGATATAATAAATTGAAAACCGGGTACATTTTTGTGGGACACCCGGTATATATATTTTAAGGCAGTCAGGTGTGTTAACGGAGATGCGAAAAATGCCAAGAAATAGAGTTAGCGGGCTATCAAAAATGACGGCATTGAATTTAACCCACACCGCGGGTGATAGTCTTACGCCACGAAGTGCTCTAGTTATCACTGACAAACGAAGCGAAGAGAGGTGATAATATTTTCATCGAAGATTTAAGCTTGTATATATATTTGTTGGTTGGTTTGTCCGCCCAATAAGTGGTCGAAGGAGTTGAGTAATGTCCATAATTTTGTGTATGGGATCTGATGGATTGCCCTCAATGTGACCAATGCCAAAAAAACTAGGGTTAGCTGGCCATAAAAAATAACAGCGATGAAATTTGCTCCCACCGCGTGTGATGGTCGTACGCCACGAGGCGTTGAAGTATTGGTTTTGTATTTTCCTGCAGCCGTTAGGTGACGGTAAACACGTTCAATTGCTTTTTCATCAGCACATTAGTAGCAGTTTACGAATGGCTACTGAACTTACATAAATGCTTGTTCATCTCGATAAGCTATGAAAAAAACACTTTTAAGAGTATCGCAAAGAAGCTTTTTAAAAATTTTAAGACCACAAAAATTTCATATATCACTTATGTTTAACGGATGTTCAAATCCCTAGCCGACTCAGTGTAGTACGTCAGAAGATGGCGAAATAAATAAATGATGCAGCTAAGGATAACGCAAGAATGGAGGCATAAGTCGTATTTAGCTCTGCAACATATCAGGCATGTTCAGACGTAACGTCGCAACTCAAACTAATAAAATATGCAGAATTTTCTATTTATTATCCACAAATACGTATAGAGCAGAAGTAAAAAAGAACATACGAGTACTAGCGGACAACTACACTGTTCAACGTCCGACCATGAAAGAATCAGTCAGCATGTGTCTCGCGTGCAGTCACCGAGAGTGAGTACGTAGTGGCGGAGTAATACATGGTTTCTGTTGTGTCGTTACCCCAGCCCGTAAGAACATCATCTAACCCTAACGTACCTAACATTCACAGTCAAAACCATAAAAAACACCTCCATTGTAGGTGACGTAGCTGTAGCTATGCCGAAGCTACATTATAGTGCAGTCGCCCGATCAGTCAATGAGTGGTTCAGCTCGTAGCTACGACGTTCAGCCTCAGTACTTTCCAGAGGTAGCGTGACTACCAAATTTTGCTGTGTCAGGGGGATGACTTGAGAGCTGAATGTCCATTCATCAGTTGAGCGTGCGATTGTGTGCTGTAGCCTCGGCAGAATAGGAGTTGATTGTGTGCCGTGATAAACGCATTATACAGGCTGTGCCAATTGTATGGTGACAACACAACACACATTTCGTTATAGCTGCCCTGTTATAGTATGTTGCTGATACAGAGAGTGCATGCAGTGCAGGTAAAAAGCCCGTACGTCTAAGCCAGAAAGATGAACTACGTAAGAGTGCAATATCACTGTTGTTACCATGTTATGCTCCCACTCTTACCACAACTACAAGATTGGATTAGATACCTAGGATACAATAGACGGACCAACAGGCACAAACCCGGCATAGAGCATTCGGGACTTTCGGTCCGATCTTAGTGCCATTACATCGAAATCATTGAGATATCTGACGAATAAAAGAACAAAGGAAGAAAGTTAACTCAGCCAAAGAGTTGATCGAGTAATCACCATCAATTACTGCAGATACGTGGAGCACAGAGACGTTAATCAAGTTTGGGACATGAAAGAAAATCAATTACGGTGGCGTAGAATCATTGGCCGCTACGAGTTTGGGACCCGTAGCAGGGGTAGGGAGTGGGGTCTGCTCGAAATGTTCATTATGAAGCACGGAAGCTCCAAGAAGCAAAGAGTGTAACAGGAGGAATCACGAGAAGCTAGGCATCAAAAACTGGCGTCATGTCGACGAACGGTACGGCTGACTAGCCTATGAATATTTTAGTTAATTTCTCCAGAAGAATCGTCAGTTGAAAATTTCATCATTTAAGTACATAGATAAATGAAGAGAACTTATTCTTATTGAACAATAAACAATTATCAATAGAAAATTGCAGTGGAGGCTAGTGCAAACTTTCTCAGCACCCGAGGCAAGCTCTGAGGAGGTACAGCGCCCTGATTTAACTTGTTATTTGAAGTGAAACCTTATTTACACTTCAGATTCAGTTCACAGTGCTCTTCACAAAACATATTTAAACACATCACAGTAGTTTTTCGACTTAACTCACGGAAAATCCCACTCCTGACTGGCCAGCTACTTAAGCTGCACCCATACACAAAACACGGTAAAATGGTTGTCGTCAAGTACAGAAAGTTTTGGCAGAAACTGTTCCTATGGTTTCTCTCACGTCGTGAATATAACACTGCTTTTATAAATGGATTTTATTAAGAATCCAACCTAGAAACGCCTGAGGTTCGATCCTCCAATACTTTGACTCGTCGATGTGACGTCATTCGGCTACATTCGATCACCGCCAAGTTTTATTTTAGTCCAATTGAGTCTTCCCGTTACACTCTTTTTTTCCTGGGAAGCACTGTTGGCTGAGAGTAGTTCTTTGATCTCTATACTTGAGTTCTGGTTAGCTGTTTCGCAGGCGAACATTAACGTCTCTGTTAAAAAGTCCAGTTGTCGGCACGTCGTTAATGCCATTCAGGTATTTGAATGTTTCTATAAGTTGCCACCTGAGTCATCTTTTTATTCGAGAGAGATAAGTCGCACTTCCCGTAGGTAACAAATTTATGGCCTGTTTCGCAGCTGAAGTGTCAACTTTGTTGCTCTGCGTTGGATTCTTTCCATTTTTTAAGGGAATTAAACAGCATATTCTAAATGAGGGCGCACTAGCGCTTTGTGCAAAGTATTGATTTGCACAAAATTCCTAGTAATAAATTCCAGTGCTCTACTTGCAATTTTCACACTCTTGTGTACTATCAAAACGCATACATTAGTGTACAAGCTGTTCGAAACTTACCAAGATGAAGCTGTGGCTAACACACCCAAAATAACTTGACTAAAACATTTAAGTTTTTGGGGCTACAACGGAAAAACTTCATCTAAATACAGTGAGCAAAAATTTGTGCTTTTGGCTTTCAAGATTAAATTATATGGTGTAAATGCGTTTTTATTAACATAGCGAATTCTCTGACTATAGATTATTTACTAAAGGGAAATTGGTATACTTCACTCTGGTAAAAAATTCTATTTCTTACTAAGGGTTTCAAGTGATTTTCGGACGATATCCATGTGACTCGTCGGCCAACGTTTGCAAAAATTTAACTAGTTACTACTTTTTGACGTAGCTATTTAACGCCAACGAAAGAGCAAACAGAGAGTTGTCTCCGCAGTGCATGTATCTCACGTTAGCTTGTGTTTATATGGCACCGTTGAATGTAATAGGTTAACAAGTCGTGAAACTTGCAGTGGAAGTATGCTCATTTCAACCCTTCGTTCTTCGAACTCTTGGCTGTGAGCTAGTATTAAATATATACCTGATTTATCTTTATTTAAAAATTGTTTAAATAGGTGGGGCATTTGAAATTCTCTATACTAGGGAAAAACTACAAGGAGATAAAAGCGCTTTGAAAACAACTACAAACTTCGCGAACTGTTCTCCAAATAAAGCAACGTTTTGGGCTTCCCGGTGTTGCATAATGGCTTGAGCGTGAAGTACCAGTCAGAGTAATAATAATATTAATAATAATAATAAAAACAAACCATAGGCGAGATATAAATGTGTACAGTCAGTTAGGCATATAATAGAAAGCCGGCAGATATATCGAGAAAATTCCTTTTTTGAGCTTTGCACTAAAGACAACACACCCCACAGAAATTCTATTCATGACATTTCTTGAAACAAAGTTTTGAAGTCAGAGTCAAAGTTGCCATCGTGCAGGCGGGTGTTGTGTAACCTTAAAAGAACGCAAAAGTCATGAAAAATTATGTTTCTTTACCCATTTTACACCTTGTGCACGGCATGTTTATTTACAACACTACCAAGGGAACACATTCTGACAAGATACTTAATCCGGTGGCAATTTAGGTAGAGTGCAATCCCCGCGTAGATTTCGAGGTGGGAGACTTTATTGAAACATTTAGAAATGTATAAAAGCGAAAAATTCATTGGTTGCCCGGCTAAAGTTTCTCCAGCAATCTGCCAAAGACTTCTCCGAGAGGCTACCAAAGTTAATAAATTCTTGTAGCTCTTTAAATGTCATCAAATCGAACGTTAGTGACAGGACAGGCCATCACGTCTTTTATAATTCAAACTTTTGGTGCATGTGAACAGGAAGAGGGCTCTAGCCCTAATTACGAAGAACAAGAAAGAGCGAGAGAAATGGGCTAAGGAAATAGCCGCATGGGAACGTGCAAAAATGACGAGTGTAGGGTTTTCTGATGAAAAGCGGCGGAGTTAGTTTTGTTTCATGGTCGTCAACAGTGCTGGCATGACTCGAGGAAGGACGACAGAATTATTTCTCCGCCTTTCTTGGAGTCCGGTCCCTCATCATTAGGCGAGCTGTAAATCTGCTCTGGCGGCAATGGAAAAAAAAAAATACTAAAAATATACCACAGTGCTGTATTAGAGGAACGTTTCCTACCCTTTTTGAATGTGCGCAATGCAGATATTGTTGCCGTATCAAGTCACACCATCATGATAATGATATTTATGGCGCCAAATACCAAATTTTCTGGATCGACATACCAGCGAAATTATCAGGCCTTAATTCAATAGAAAATCTATTGGGAATTGATTATAATAGTAAGTTATTTAAATGAAATACATTATTGTCCAGTTACGAAAAGGAGCGCTTTGCGAAACCTCTCTGGAAAGTTTTTATTAATCTTATCATATCATTATTGCAGCATCGTAGAGTACAAGTTCCGTAATACAAGGGTAATACTGACAATGATAAATGTTCTATCTAATTCCTTTTGTTAAATTTTTGAATAGATAAACGTTCCATCGTTCCAGTTATGGTCCAGATTTGACTAAAGTTTTTACGCTGGATTTGCAATATTTTGTAAAAATATCATAGGCATTGAAGCAACATTCAAAAATTTATGCTGCAGTTTGTGTGACTATCATTTTACCAACAGTTTGTTAGCGTATGACGTCATACTAAAATATATTGTTCATAGATATATGGACAACATATGGCATAGTTGGCAAATTAGCCGTAGTAAAAAATTTCTCGCAACAATAGCTTCCTCACAGAACGAAAGTTCTGTCCACAGTCCGATCGAATTTTCCTAGGTGATGGATCTGCCAAATATAGCTTCCCAGTAACACGTCGGCTGCTGGACCGCTCTCCCACTTCGGTAGGAATGTCATTAGCCACAGCTCTCATTATGGTAGCTTTTTCAGCATCCGTAAAACACTTGCGTCTACCCGTCCTGACGAAATCTTTCAGCCGCCATTTTCGCGGCCCACCTGGAAATCACAACGCGTGTAATGTCTCGTCAAGAAAACCACTCACCTCAACCAAGACTGCTAAACAAGTTGCCACAAGAGCAGGACACTAATACAAAAATTTGAAGAAATAAAATGTAAGTACGCTTCAAACGCTATATTAATTAGTGAAGCTAATATCGTGGCACGAGGTGCATATTATGTCTCCTGGATTACAGTTAAAAACAATTGTTTAAAGCGGTTATGGCTACAACTCCCGCAGTAAAAAATTTTCGGTTACGATTTTTGCATCTCCAAAACATGTTTTGATTTGAGATTCACATCCCACCACAGCTAATCAGTGGAGTTAGCTTTCTTGGGGTGGGTTACATAATCATGACTGGCTGTGCCATTACTCATTTGTTTGTTATTGTCACGTAACGAGTACACTAGTCTTTATTCTATTCACTTTGAGGAATACTGGTCTCGTCAGCACTAGCAGAGATGGTGAACGAACGCTCAACGTATCCAAATTCAAGAATCAAGGAAAAGTAAATGGACTACTTAAGATAAGTCTTTAGTAACCCAACGGGTTACGGGCAGTCTAGTATCTAAATAAACTTTTGACCATCCTGCCAAGCAAATAATGATAAAGCCCACTTCTCCGAGCAAAACTACTTGGATATCGGTATACACTGTTCCATACTGCAGATAGACACGCAACATCCCAGAAGAGTGCATTACTGCAGTCGATCACAGACTGTCATAGCCATGGCATCAGGAAATAAGGCTCCCATGCTAACTGCGACCTCCTGGTCATCTTCATTGCTGATTTATGTCAGTGATTTCACAATGGACTATGCACGCCAGAAATGCTGGCCTGGAAGCCAAGCATCGTGAAGTCACCTGCGATGAGGAGGCAAACTCGGGAGTTACCACCTGCAAGCACATCACTCCAGCATCTAGCTCTAACATCAAGTGAAATCACGTTATGCATTGCCATGTGTATGTGATATGATTACCGAAACTTTGCTGGAATTTCATTACGCTTTCGTGCGATTTAAGTTGCAAACTCGAAAAGCGCAATGACGTGAATTTACCAATTACTTTAATGTAACTCACTTCAAGCGAAAGCTCTTTTGTTCTTTGCCATCTGGTTGCACGTCGTCTCCAGTTAGTAAGTAAAGCAACAAATTAGAATGGTTGGTCCTGCCATAGCTGTGACCCTATATAGCAGCTCAGAGTCAGATCCCCTTACAGTTCCTTCGCGTATTAGAAAAGTTATGGCGATACTCATCAGTTTAGGAAGCCTACCTTCGCCCTTGCTTAGAGTTCCAGAAGAAGCCTGCCGTCTTAGAGCTCCAAACTTCCCTCTGCCACTCGCACAGGTCAGCCAAAGTTTGGATGTTGGATGAGGAGGCGGAGGAGGAGGAGGACGTGTGCTGGAGCCGACCTGGAGAACACCGTTGCGGGCCAAATATCGTGTTGACTTGTGGTCGGATGCGAAAAGTTTATGTACACCTCTTCCGATTGGCAAACTTGACTCTCCCCAAGATTTAGGGACCAACCTCTTTTGTTTGTTTCTCTTTCATGGAGGTAGGTAAGCGACTAGAAATAAGAGGCGTAGCAAATTTTGTTCTTGTATTTTGTGATGCTCACGAATTTTGTTATATAGAGGTAGAAAAAATGGAGATTAAGGACATTAATGTATGTTCTAATACAGTTGAGGGGGTTATGTTGAATACAGTCTTCCCTAAATATTGACGTATTTTGTGCAGAAGTTTGCCGTTTTCCTACAGATCTCTATTTAAAAGCTCAATTTTCTACCGACCCCTCCATGCTAAGTGACACGATGCGTTCGGTAAATAATCAATAGTGTAATTGGGAATCATAAGCGTTGTACGCTTTAATTTTTGAGCCTCCCAAGCTCTTCCTAAGCAGACGTAAGGTGGTAACATTTTTTACTTGTCTTTCGCGATCACCCGCTAGGAGAGACACCACCCACTCCTCTACATTGTAATTGCATTGTATATGATCAATTTCCGCCTGGATTTTATTTCCAGTAGCTTTTTTCATTTTTCAGAATTTGAGATATGTGTAATTCTTGATAGCTTCTGTGTTATTGCGTAATATTTTGTGATGAAACTTCAACTATATATTTTTTATGGTAAGGTCACTTACTTGGTCTATGGGCTATTTTTGTATATGTTTGTCTGACGCTGCGATCTTGCTTACGTCATCTGTTGGAAGGGTTAGTTTTCAGTTATTCGCGATGTGTGTGTACAGCTGGCAGTATTCTTGCATTCTTTATTTTTAGGGTTTGTTTCTGTATTTTTTTACCTTTCCTGGCAGTTTGGGTCCTTCTTGCCTCCTCATTTCTTCCTCAGTGGGCTCATTTGAGGTAGTGGTAGTTATTCTCCTGGTTTAGCCATCGCTACCTTCGCGGTCTTTTGTGCATCTTTCTGCCGTTGGTCTAGGCACACTTTTTACCAGTCATTTTCTTGGAATCATTAACCACCTGAAATTGCTTAATCTATTCGTTAGGTTAAGTTATAAGATTGCCCTTCTGGCGTCGCCGGAAGTCGCTCTCCATCTGGGCCTCCAGAGTTTCTGCTAGCTTCAGTTAGGCCTTCAAGATGCCTTCCCTGTCGCTCCTAGTTTACTCTTATTGTTTCCGTACTACATAATTATGGTCTCCTTTGTTTTCTTTCTTAGAGCTCAATTTGCTGTCTTGATTCGCTCTACTTTGCTTCTTCACTTCTGCTCTCCCCTTATGTTGTCTGTGTTCTGTTCTTCCTCTTCTTTCCTTTTTTGATGCTCCCATGTACGTTGATCCTGGCTGGCAACAACCTCGTTCATAATTTTCGAGATTCTTCCTAAACGTTGTGTGTCCGTTCTCCTCTTTGGATAGCAGTGGTCGCTGCAGGCGGGGAGGTTCGCCCAGAAATTGTAATATCAGTAGTAACATTATACTGTACGCTTCAGTTTCATTACTCACACGTACAATATTGATGCTTAGGTTCATCCCACTTTCTAATTCTTACCTATAAATTATCGTCTCTTTTACTGCATCATTTAGAGCAGTCCTGTACATCCATAAATTTGTATTTCAGTAATTGTCCGAAATTAATAACGGACATGGGAAACAATTTATGCCTTGTACACATTTTCCATTAATTAGGCTTTTCTGTTTCTATTAGAAGCCCAAATCCAGTGGACTACCCACGATCTGTGCTGCTGTTGCCTTTCTTGTTTGCAAACTCAATCGGTTAAAGAACCTGAATGTTTGTTACGGTTAACGAGTTGCGAGGACGAACTTTTATGCCTGTTCACGACTTTATGTTTTTGCTCCTACTACAGATGGGAGGCACTCAAGAGACTTGGCGAACATATCTAACTACGGCTGTGGCTTGCATAATAGAGATTTTACAACAGCACCATCTGACCACGTTCGTGAACGCTCTTGTCTTCCGTATTTACGGTTGTGGGGTGCTGTGGTCCTCTTCTGAGAGCATTGCTGAAGAGTGCTGCTTGTATTGTGGCAGCCTCTGAGACGTTAAGATCTGAATGTGTTTACTTGCTAACAATAACTGTATTTTTTACTTTTGCTTGATGCATTTGGAATGTAGTCTCTCTACAATAATTTATTGATGGTGACTTGCTGGCTTTATTTGTTCCATTATAGCGCTGCTGGGCTGGCAACCCTGGAGAGCGGCTTTGCCTGTCTAGAATAGCACTGGCCTACTTCATCAATAATGTTATGTAGGGGAATTACCCGATTGCCGAACTAATTCTATTTCCAAACAAACGGTTATTATTTGAAGGGATTATTACTTTCACCTATCAAATGTAACTGTTTGTTCGGAAATAGAGTTAGTACGGCAATAGGGCAATTCCCATAGTCCTCTTCCGCTACAATGGTCGATACCTAAGTCTCTCATTTTGGCAGGATATGGCAATACTGACGTACAACGTTATTGACATAACAACGTCAGCACTGTACTGCTTCATCTGTTAACGGCCAGTGCTGCTGCACCTGTATACCACAATCTCTACCCGCGTGTTTCCGATTATCAGCTCTTTCTTCCCATTATTTTAGACGCCCTATGCACCAAATGTGGCGATGCTTCTTCAATGACAGGGATTGATGCCATTATTTTCTGGAATAGCAAATGTGTTCTAACAAAAATGTGTTCTAACAGTTCTAACAAAATGAGTTAATCTCGTTAGTTTTAGCATCTCTGAAAGTTAAGTCATGAGCGTTGGGTGCTCTACTTTATATCGAATTTTAGGCGTTACCCTTGAGGCAACCTGAAACTCGATCAGTTTCAAGAGTAACTTGATGCGGGAGATCAACGGCTGATATTCGATACAAAGTAGAGCAACCAACGCTTAGAACCGACTAGGAAGAGTTGAAACTAATGATGAGATTCGCTAATGCCAATGAATGGTCCCAACCAATGATGCCGTGAATATAAACAGCGTTATTTTGTCGATTCGTTGAACTGTCTCTCGATGACGTACGTAACCTCTTTCCATTGTAACGCTTTGCAATCTTCCAAGGGTGCACCTAGCAACAAGTCACTATAACTTAGCTATCAGTTACTTCCCAGGCAAATTACTTATCACCTTTTCCAGCTGTGCGTCGTTCCTGTGAAGGGCATACGTAGAACACCTCTTGCCACACGCGTATTTGGTTTCCAGCACACAAAGACCCAACGGCCACATAAGGCTCGCATTTTTTCTTTGTTGCACACTTAAGAATGCAGCAGGCTGGAGGGGACTTAGCTGCGGGGTTCATAAAATCAGCGTAAAATAGACTAAGTTGGCGAGTGTTCGTTAAACAAGTACGATGTTTGCCTGGCCTGCCGAGGCGGACAAACACAAGCCGGTCTCTGTTGACCTGTTCTCTCCGCTCTTGTTGTTGACGTGATGGCGTAGTAGTTTATCTTGGTGCTGAGTTTACATTGTAGGTGTTACTGCGTAGCTCCTTGTTGAGGCTTTCAGCTGTATAAGGAGGAATGATATTGCAGTAAAACGCCTTAATTCACAAATCCTAATCACTTGAGCGCCATTTCACTAGTGCTTTATTATTATTATTTGAGATCACACGCGGCAGTTTGTCGTAAGCATACCTGACGTCATCCACGTTTGTTTTTATACAATACCTTTTGCTCCTAAAATTGTTGTAGCTTTTTCCCATCGCATATAAATATTCGAAAACAAAATATCGTTTTATTCTTAATACTGTACAACATCGATACGTGTTAAATTAACATATAAATGCTATAAATGTAAATTATAATGCAATTTTTTAGTTTGATTTTGAAATACATAGAAAACGTAATGGTAGTTCGAAAATTGTTTTAGACTTAGATTTGAAGAAGAATCTCAAGAAATAGAGAAAGGTTAACATTAACGAGCTGTGGCTGTCACACACAGTCTGATATCTGACTTCATATTATAGCCATTTACTTCTCTCCACGGTAGCAGTGGACCTTGCGTGCTGTGCAGTTGTGCTGAGGGTCCTGGGAACGAGCCCCGAGCCCGGTGAGCGATCTTTGCGGCGCCCCGTGCGCTGAGTCTGCAAACTTGTTTGGTGTGAATAGCTACCGTGTGGGTAATTACCTTAGGGTGAGGGGGGGGGTGGAGCTGCTGTTCGTTGAAGCTTCCGCCACTGCGTCATCGTTCTTAGCAACCGTAGTGGTCGGCTGCAGCTGCACTTACTTCTCTGGGGCCAGTTAGCCTAAAATTTCCACACGAATCAGTGCGTGTGGGTTTCCCAGTGTAGGGTACAGTCAAAGTTGACTTTGCCTTCACCGTCGTTTCTCGTAGACAGTAAAAAATGTTCGGACGTTTTGTTACGTACGTCCTTCTAAATACAATTGTATGCCGACAAAAACATTGCTAATATGTTTATAGTTATATCAGCTGACTATAAGTAAAATTTTTATATATCTATATTTGGAATGAATCAGAGCTCAATATGCTCTACATTTTTCCTGTTCTCCACAAGGCAGCAAGAACATCATTGGACGCGCAACGAGGCGTGGTGGCGTCAAAAGACAATAAATACAGTAGATGTAATACAGTAGATGTAGGCCTCACGAGGCCAAGGGATAACTCGAGTGGCTTCTCCGCAGGGGATATTGCAGCTGGCCGCAGTTTCTGTTGGGATTGTTAGTTAGCTAGGTTAAGTAGGTTTTCTATATTTCCCCTTCAGTTCCACGAAGTGGGCCGCCGAATGGTGGTAAGTGACTCATCCCATGGGATCCTATCTGCTCCGTATGGGGGCCACGGAAGAGACCCTCCACATGATTGTAATCTTTCTTCTGTCTAATCTTTTCGTTTTTCGTCTCTTACATGGGTGAGCAGATTCGTTCAGCCGAACCGCCCCATTTCCCCGCTAGTGGATAGAGTAGCGCACCGCGTTATTGTTGAAGTGGAAGTGCAGTTAATTCACTCTTTACTTCCGCTAAGGAGGTTACGTTTTTGCCTACGTTAGTCTGTCTATCAATAAGGTAACTAAAAAAGTTATGGATTGTCATTAAGTACGTTAGTTGGAACAGATGACTGACTTTTGGTGAAGATCTATTTAACCGTTTATTTGCTTGTCTATCATGTTTTTATTGGCAACATAACTCATAAAGTTATTAACGACTCGTTGATTTATTACTACAAAATATCTAAGCAGTTTGAATAGATGCGAGCTTGATGATGGCTGATAAGCGCACTGTCTGTGAGCATAATCCCGGCAAGTGAAATATCCATTCGGCGAAATATCCAGTAAGCGAAATATTCTTTGGAGATATATCCGTCTGACCCAAAGTCCATTAGACCTAATTGCCGCAGATAAAATGTTCAAGCACAGGAATTAGCTACAGGATTCAGTAAGCTAGAAGGCGCTCAGAATTCTTGCTTGCCGCTAGTTGCGAACTTTTTTGGCTAACGAATTACTATATTTTGAGCACCCGACGCCCATACCTGCTATAGTTCGTCTATGTCGTGCCTTACCGTTGCTGTGTCTTTATTACGCCAACTAAGAGCCTGTGATATCAATAAAGGTGACAGAGTCGCTTGTTGACTAGAGATCGCTTCTCCAGCGCTGTATCTAATTAGGAGACTCGTAAGACTTGTCCTCATAGTGCGGCACTCCGTTGCTTCTTGCAGCCAACAGAGAAGTTAAGTAGCATATGCATATGTGTATTGTACAATGTACCTGCAGTCCCGAATCGTTCATAATGTAAAAAAGTAAAGCCGGCAATTTTATGTAGGATATTCTCTAGTAATTGTAAACGTTGTAAGAAAGGAAGCAAAAGGCAACATTTAGAGTATACTATATAGAGTGCTCATGACCCTTCGGGTCACCAAAAACCTATCCTAAGTATTCGATTTTCTTCCGCTTGAATCGCGGACTTGGAGCAGGTTATGTCAGATTTCAGAAGCACCAAAATACAGCGAGACGAATATTTTTTTCTGAAATAATAGTACTACCGAGCAGTATCCACGTTGCAGTGGTCATAGAGTTTTTCCGTTTTCACGATGAATGAAAAGCATCAAATTGAAGCTTTATTAGAATGAAAGCTCAGAGCTGTTCTCTGCTTATACCGAACGCATGATAGCGAACATTGTAAGCACAGTGACAAAAAGCAGACAGACAAGATTATCGAAGTTTTACTAGTACAGTAAATAATTTGTTTTACCTACGTCGCTTGAAATATTTTAGTCCAGCTATTTAAAATTCTCAACATGTTGAGTGCCACATGTGCCACAGGTGGTACATAGGGAAACTTCATTTATTTGTGAGCAACGTAACTCAAATGTTATGAGTGAATTTTCATGAAATTTTGAGGCATTGTTACTTACGGTCTTAAACAGAAATAACCTAAATTTGATAATGATCGGATTTACTCTAAGGACCGGCATACGTGATGCAACAAGCTCCCAGACAATGCTTCTCCTACGAGAGAGCGACGTTTTATTTGGTCCTCATGCGCTTGTCTTCCTCTACGCCCAGTCAATAGCGTGTCGAGGGAAACATTACTGCAGTCTGACCGACCGAGGCACTCAAAGTTCCTTTTTTTTTTCATCAGCACCTCCACTCGGTGGAGCGCGGCATATCCATTGAGGTGGCCCCGTCCCCATCGTCCTAGGATTGCTTTGCCTCAGATGACTTTCTGCATCACTGCAATCTCTTGCTGCACTCGGCCTCCCTTAAGCCGGTGTCACATTATGAACTTTTGTTCCCTGCACGCAGTAGAAAGCGTCTTAATGCGCCGTCGCTTCCATGTAAACATTGGAAAAGTGTACTGCTTTCTCATTTTGGATTCACTGCATATTTAATAGATATTCCAAATCTTTATTAGCAACAGTTGCTACTTAAGCTAACTTGATGGGTAACATTTTTGGGACTTTTTTGTGGTGAACGCAGCTGTGTTTGCAAAAACGCTACAAAGCGTCAAACAGTTTGCACTGCATACCAGGGACAAAAGTCTATAGCTTGAACCCTCCTTTAGTCTGCAGTTCACTAAACCCTGTCATGTCATTGTGTTTGTCATGTACTGGCTGTCCAGTGGCCCATGCAAAGAGAGCGTGAAAATTCACTGTTGGACTTCGAAAGGACAGTATCCGCTTCGATACTTTCCCCATTAAATTAATTGATTTATTTGGTTTCTCTAGCCTAAAAGCAAGTATTTGTGTTCAAAACAATGATTACGTTAAAACTAAGCAGCCGTAAAAACTAGATAAAATGTGAAGCAGTGGGGCAGTGAAAAGGAATGTGATAGTTCAGCAGTCCCACTAATACCAGTTCATTCTAATTAAACTCAACCGCCGTTGATCTGATGCATTTCGTTGTTGTCTGTTTAGATATAATAAAGTTTAACGCTCGGTATCTACTTACATCTATTGCACGGTGATTTGAAATTTTTTCCATTGTTTCGAGTAGATTTTAGAACGTGCACCTATTACTATCTTCCTGCCATTGTCGTAGCGAAATTATGCAATTTACTCTGTGCACATCTTCACTTCACGTCCTTCCAAGCATAAATACCGTATATGCATTAACTACAATACGCTTTTAGTATAATAGAGTCTTTCTTCTGTTCCTCAAATTTGTAAAAAACAAGATATAGATAACGGGTCAGGCTTACGCTGCTTAAACATTTCATTGCCTGCAGTGACAGTTGCTGGGTCAGGGGTAGCCAATGCCTGACCTTTCGGCAGCCTTGGCATTTAATACTTGAGATGTGCTTGCTGTGCTTGTGAATGTCACTGGCTCGCCTTACCTGTGCTGCTCTCGCGCTGCTGCCAACCGTTTCATGAAGTGACAGTTTCTTCACCGAAAAGGTCATGCAACTAATACACGTTTGCTCGCAGCAGTAGGAACAGGGTTTCTCTTCCACGTGTCAAATCAGTACGGACAGTGCCTCCCCTTCAACTATTAAAAAATTTCTAATTAATGGACATCGAAGAATTTCCTGAGCCTATTTGAGTACCTACTTGAATTGATTGCCTCGTGTCACAAGTACTTCGGAGTGAACAAGCGTCAGTACTAGACTCTCAGTCCAGCCGTTTGCTAGAGCTGGACGGTCAGCTCAGAACTGCTTCGTTGTGCGTTCTCAGTCACCGAAGCCTCTCCGTAGCTGTTACACTTTCAGCAGCTGCTGTGCCTGCTGCTGACAGTTCCAGCTCGCCTGCCTTAGTCTGTAGTTTCAGCTGAGAACTTATTCCTTTTTCCTGTATATTTTGGAAATTGTCATGTAGTTAGCATCCACTTTAGATCATTGTATGATATAAAGTGAGAGAGGAATCCTAAAAAAAGCTCGTTCGTTAACGTTTCTACTGAATTTAAACTCACATTCTGGTACCAGAACCTCGCCTTTATTCAGTTAGTGACAAATGTCAGCAAAGCACATCAGTCGCGCATGACTTCGCAGTCATGACATATATTACCTAAAGTTCGCTCATCTCCATGCTCCGCATAAACCCTGGGCGGTTTTGCATGATCCGCCGAAGCCTCGGACTAAAGCTTTTAGCAACGCCCGCCGCAGCATCCAACGGGCAGCTTACCGACGCCTCGGAGCTGCTAAGTTCTTTGTAGCCGCTAACGCTATTGCAGTGTGGTTATTCTGCAGAAAATCCTTTTAGGCTTTTACCATGCCAATAATGGGTTAGTCCAGGCAACTGGTGCCTGGCAGGGTCTGTGTAGCACTTTTGCCGACGCGTCCACCAGCATATTTTGCGTAGTGCCACGAGCGTCATTGGCTACAAATCTACGGAAAGCGCTACAAATATTTAATTTACTCCTAAGGTAATCACCTTTTCTTTAGTAAGGAAATTTGCTTGATGTATTTCTATAATCGAACCTCCTCTGTCGGCAAAAGCAGAGCTTCTGGGCTTAGCTTCAGCTTGTTCTTGATCGTTCCATACTTGTAATTTCAGGCATTCAAAAGTGCCCATTATTATTTGAACATAACAGGATTGAATGAACCGTAATGAGTCTCCAAATACTGTATACAATTTTATTGCGTTTGTTACAAATTATAAAAAAAAGGACAGAAGCATTCGTTCGTCAGTGCAGAGATTGGATTACTGTAATAAATCGCGATATTCATTACTTTCGTCAAGTAAATTATATTTGTGCCAGTGTTTTTTTCTGTTTGCTTGTAACATAACTCAAAATATGGTGGAACTCCAGGAAATTTAGAGAAACAGTGAAGTATGTGACGAGGAGGAGATGGTTAAAATGCTGGTAAGTAGGTCAGAAGGTCCGTTTATCTATCTGCTTACCATTCTGTTTTTCAGCCTTGCGTTACCTGGTAGAGGCCTGTGCTCTTGATGCAGTTAATTCCGTTCGCCATCCTCTGTTGACAACGTGAACAGTAATCCGAGAGTCTCAGCAGTTCTCCTTCATTCTCAAATATTTTTGAGCTGGCGATGATGATCATAACCCGAGCTTAGCAGAAGCACGTATAACTTTTTGTAACATGTTATATGGCCTCGAATGTAAGATCGACTATTTTTTCCTTTTCTATAAAATCAATTTTCATAATGATACTACGAACGTCCAAATCGAGAAAATATTTCGAGCTCTCTGCTTTGTGGTACAATAAAACATTCTCTCCGAGCTTCTCTGTCGACCTGCCAGATGAAGCATTGCAGGTTCTCGCTTGACACAAGCCGGCACACGCGTCGCTTGATTACATTCCGGCATTGGGAGTTTTGCAGGCCTTGCAAGCACAACCACGGTAAACACAGCCCTTCTGACACAGCCGCACGGCACCGCGAGTACCGTGTAGCTGATCAACAGCTGGCTTGTAACTTATTACTGCGTCCAACATTCAATATTTTACAGCAATTAATTACAGTACTGTTTAGTTATCGTTTCTGCAAATAAAAAAGACCTACTGACACACTGCACTTTCGCTTGCACTGTTACAAGAGGTGCAGAAAATGAGCTGGCGTTTCTACGAAACTTCGCAATGCACTTCACCGGTAGAGAACGACCTGTACCAAAGTCAATGAAGTCTCGATGGTGTAGCGAGGATATTGCGAGGCGTTTAGAGTCCAAGATAACGGCTGCCGGAACTGCCCTGCCGGCCGGGAAGCAATGAAGCGGCCGGTCTTCAACAGGAAAGTATCGAGATCCTGAATTCATGCGATAGCATTAGAGGCCTACCGGAGAAGATCGAAAACTGAAGGAAGGTGGTCGTGGTACCTAGCCCTTACCTGCATTATCGAACTTCACAGTCAGTAATGGTGTTGCCCAAGAGGCTGGCTGAATTTTTAGCTATCCCAGAATAAAACTCTTTTTTGGACGGCTATGGTATAAATATAAAATTGTTGCATGCGATGCTTTCGTAGTATGTATTCTGTTCAAATGCCTCTGGGAATATTGTAATAAATCCACGTGCTAAACAGGGCTCGAACTCGGTTCAGGGCTGTAGCTTAGGATTTTTGAAATTCATAGTTAAAGAAAGCGTCAACCTTACTTCAAACTAGAGCACTCTGAGAGAGCATACCTCCGCCAAGCGAGGCAAGGTAGCAAAAATTAAAATTGGCTCTAAAACCATAATTTTCTCTGCATAAACTCCAAAATCTAATCATTTGTGTCTTTTGATAGCAATAACAGCTTGTGTAAGTTTCTTAAAGATCCATTCTTAACTTTTTCAGTTATACTGCTAACGAACGTCATGACAAACATGAGTAACCCATACAAACGAACCAACCGATCTGCACCAAAATTTGACCATTTATGCCTTTTAACAATACTAACAACCTCTATGAATTTCATAAAGGCCCAGTCAGTATTTTTTGAGTTATTGGGCTAACAGGCATAAAGTTAAAAACAGTCACAAACGAACGAACGGATAATAACCAAAATGCGATCATTTACTCTTTGTTATATACCCAACAACTCATGTTAATTTAATGAAAATCCATCCATAACCTTTTGAGTTATGGCATTGAGAAAAATGAGGCACACAAACTAACAAACAAACGGATTGACATATCTTCACCAAAAGTTAATCATCTTTTTCTCCTAACATACCTAACAATCCCTAATTATTTCGTCCAAATCGGTTCAGACCTTTTTGAGTTATCTTGGTGACAGACAGACAGCCAGCCAGACAGATAAACACGACGAAAACCTAACCTCCTTGGTGGAGGTAATAAATCGAAGGCTAAAGATGTAGTCTCCATTTCCAATTCTTCTCGAAGATCATGGAACCAATAATTACATAGTTAGAAGATTATGCAACAGAATACAATATCAGCCGACGATTGTGTATCAACGTATAACAGCTCAGTCAACTCTCGCTGCGCAGACTGGCCCCACGAGGCATGTATAACACTGTATGATGCGGCTCTCTTGTTCAGTGCTAGTCGTGTGTGAAAGCCCCATTCATTTGAAAAAGTTGGCATTGTACCACGGAAATTTAGAATTATTATATTTCCTATTTGTGAAACTGCTCTGTTTTAGCAAGACCGTTATTTTTCTCATGTTTGATGTTTACAATGGATTCCAAGCAACTTCTCGTGTGTACTCACTTGATGTAGCTGCTGGCTGGCTGCTGACTCTGCAATCGTCTCGTTCATCTTAATGACGCCATTGGGGCCACTTTAGCTGTAAATTACACCTCACTTAAATTAGAACTCAAGACAGAAGTTGGCTGTCAGGCGTGACTGCTGACACGGGTAAGACACGCTTACTATTTAGCGCAGCTGAACCTTGACTGCTACCGTCGCGTGCTTGTTTAGTTGGGTGCTCGGTTCGGGTGTGTATGGAAGTCGTACTCCAGCGAGTAAGATATGCGGGCATCGCTCTTAGTGCTTCAGACGCACGTGCGTACTATCGATGTCTGTTTATCGGGTTGAAACTTCACTAATTTCAATAGAAGTTCCCTATTCGAGCGACTGCAAACCCCAAAAAACTACGTGAATTAGGAAAGATTACTTAAAATATACAGCAAAAGTTACTAACGGCTCGATTGGAAATCGCACGAATTGGAAGCTTCTGTTGCATCCCTTTTTTTGACGTTTCTATGCCGTAACATTCGTCTGTAAGCAACTGTTGAGCTTCTACGTAAGTGGATTGAGTGGTGTTCTTCACAAATGAAGTTGACCATAAGCACAGCCTCGTGATCAATCCCTGTACATAATTACGTCGGCGGCGTCTATCGAGCAGCATGCAAGTGCTGCATTGCTCGTTTTCCTTGGTTTTTGAATCTGATATATTCCTCGTTGAAGCATAGCCGTATACACGAGAGCTTATTCGATCTCCTTTTGCGCTACACGATGCTAATTCGAAATGACAAGGAGCTGAAGCTAATACCAAGGACAGTCATTCCCTTAACTTTATGCTGCAGTGTTGCTGAAACTTCAAATTTTGACGTTTCTTTGCCTTCTCTTGCAGATCGAAAAGCGAAGGAGAAGCTCTGGTGCATTCGCCTCTTCGAGCAATTCCAGCGACTGTGGCAAAGAGATTAGGTGATGACAAGACGACCTCAGTCAGCGTCCTCGTCTCACCGTGAGTAAGCTGCTGCATGTGAGAGGACTTTCATATCGCGCTGATGTTGCAGTACCAAACTTTTAAAGTTTTGCCTGAAACGGAGGCACCTATTTTCGCAGGTATAGCATAGGTTTAAAACGTGACCGAACATTCTTCCTCTGAGGTGGAATAATAACCAACGAAAATGACAGCCTGCATCATTTTCATTGGAAATACTACGCGAATTCCAGTTTAGGTTTTGCGCAGCAGGTAGATTTAATGGCAAATATATTTTTACAAACACAGCGTTTATAAACTGTTATTCACTTTGTATATTTTACTTTGATTATAATATGGGTATTATAGGTTTTACTAGCTGGACCCGTGAAAATTTTCACGGTTTACCAACTTTATTTTGAGTGTCTG
>LQNS02277603.1:6325165-6339274 GCA_001587735.2 Parhyale hawaiensis | reverse complement strand
CCATTTCCCACAGTTTACAAATAATTTAGCCCGCCATAAGGTTACACGTTCTAATTTTTTGTCGGCGTATCCGATTTTTTTTTTCACTATTTCGGAACCCGTGAATATTGCTGATCAACAACCCATCATTTTCCTGCTTTGTTTTATGCAATACAAAGCAGTATACAATGAACGAAAATAGATTGGGTCAATTGTTTCATTTGCTGGAGAATATTCTTTTGTTCTGAAGATGTCACTGCATTTCCTCAGACATCGCACTGTACTGGCTGAAGCTCTCTCAGCAGCATATTTTCTTCGAAAAATGAAATTAGAGCAGAGATGCTAATACTACCAGTTTTCTTTACCCAGGCCGTATCTTGGCTACGGCTCAGACCCTATGAGGAATGCCATCCGCTACCAGCAAAGCGAGTAAAATTTTTGTAAAGAAAACGAAAGCGTAGATATGATATGGGTGAAATGAACTCAAGTCTCTAATTTACGCCTATCTGTTTGTGAAGAGCGTGACACACACACACACACCCATACACACACACACGTAGATACAAGCGTATTAATATATAGATGAGTCGACTGTATGAAAGCTTTTCGAAAGCAATAACTGGTGTCTGTACAAATACTGTATCCCCCTCCTATAGTCGCCCGTTCTCCTGTCACATTGCGAGGAGAACACTGCTTCAGTTTACAAGCTTTTCTGGGCGTCATCCAATTTCGTGCAGAGAAGCAATTTCATTACTTAGTTTGACTACTAGTTATTTTTTGGATGCGTTTGATTGGGTTGTCAAAGTCGATGTAGGCCAAGCTCATTTGACTTGACTTGTCCGCAATTGTAGACAGGAACTTTGGCTTCGTTACTTTGAATTGTATTACAGGCGTTACAAATAACCGATTGCGTTGAGCCGACTGAAATTTTCATATTAGGAAAGTAAGACTGAATTCTTAGCAGTCTCACAGGTAATCGGTTCAAGTTCAACGCCTGAAACTTTAATCGACGAGTCGAAACCAGGGCACCGATCTGAATCATCGGACAAGTAAAGCCACAGAAGCCCAATTTTGCTGCTCAATCGAATGCGCCTTTTGCTTCTGAACTATGAACATGGGACCGGCCGGCGTTTAGAAACCTGCTAATTTCTTTATGATTATCTCATCTTGAATCAGAAAAGACACTTGAGAGAGTTGCACCAACCTCACCAGCGCAAGACGGTTGACGATCTCAATAATTCCCTTTTGCTTGCTGGAGCTCCGGTGACTCCGAAGCGAAGAAAATATCGTCGATACTACAAACTGCCACTTCTGGAGCTCTAGCTACCTGAATAAACTAGGTGCAACTGAAGCACAAACGCTGTGCTTGAATAGTGAGAGCTTCCTATATCTGTAAAAGCACCATGCACAAGTTTCAGCACAAACACTAGTTTGTGTTTATTGCTGTCTGTGTTGTGTTACCAACTGGCTGTAATGTTATTTGCATAGTCTGAAATGCTTTATTTTACGTAAACGTCGTTAAGTTGAAATTTTTGTTTCTTTTAGATATGGTTTAGTACAAAAAGTCACTGCAAACGAAATTATGCGCATTGCTTGATATTAAGGCAACAATATACCACGTATGTAACTTAGTTTTCACAATCATCAAATTAGCAGCGAGAAATTTCAATACTAACCGGAACCTGTGGCAATTCCACAAATCAAAAGCAATGTTCTTCGGTGATATCTCAGGCCTGCCTCTTCCTAATATGCTCTAAACTCAAATACCGACGGAACTTGTAAATATTTTACAGAACAAAAGAATTGTTCTTCATTTATGATGCCCTCGGGCCCGTATCATGCATACGAAGTGTAAAAATTTTTCGAGTCAGGCAGTGAATCTTCTACCTAAGACCTGTGAGCAGTGGCAGCTTCAATTTGAACTTGATTCTTTCTCATATTGATCCCTTCTAAGGTCGTATCAGGGATACTTCAGTGTGCCCTAATATTCCCCCTATGTAATACTGTTGAAAGCGTCACGGCCGTACCAACTCACTAATTAACGGAGGGATAAGCAGAATTATTATGCAGAACAGCGAGGATTTTTTGAAGATCCGTCTTCATTTAACATACTTCCGTAACTGACATCTTTATGGAGAATAGGCTACAAGAGCCAACTAAAATTGCCATATGAGATGAGAGTGCTCTCTCTGTCAGTTCGTCTACAGCAGCACAATTATCCCCACCTTATGCTGGGGGCGCACTAGGCATTACACAGGCAACTTGATGCAGGGATGTGAGACTCGGATGTCATTTATGTCACAGTATCTATGCTACCGATTCTAATGCAAGGGACACATATGCATTTCTATTCCCAACTGGTTGTCTGGCTTTGCAGCTCGCGGACCGTTTCAATAGGTACATACTAAAAATCGGTAGCATAGATACCGTGGCATAAATGACGTCCGAGTCTCGCATGCTTGCATCAAGTTGCCTGTGTAAATGCCTAGTGTGTCCCCAACATCAGTATGCATCGAAACGGCACGCGAGCAGCACATCCGAGCAGCCAGTTGGGAGTAGAAATGCATATGTGTCCCGGCATTAGAATAGGTGAAGAAAAACTTTTACATCAGCAAGCAGCTAAGCATTACTGAATAAAATTAATTCCCGTCTCGTATCTTAGATGCCGCGATGAGCCTTCAGTACATCTAAGGTCTTCCTTTCCACAGGTTCCAGCTCGTTAATTCATTAATTTGATCATTTTTTTTTTTTTTTGAGTTGACGAGCTATTGCAGGCATCTCGTCGCTTGAAAGACTTGCTGAACGCCAGGGAAGCCGCCTGCCCGTTCTCTAATAAATCTATAGTCAGTTTACTTTTAATGAAAAATCGATGCCATCCTACAGATTCTTGCGATAGCTATAACAAATCGAGGCTCGTATTCCGATGGTATGTGAATCGTGATTTCTATACAATCATCTCGGTAATAATTATAGGAGTCCGAATTTTGAGCGCAGTTGTTGTGATTTTAAAATAAAACTGTCTGATGCACCTTTTGTGCTTGATCTCTCCCCCGTATATGACTTCCTAACAGTACACAGTTAACATTATAACAAAATTTTGTGAATGTTATTATTCAAAGCGAGCGAAAAGCCGCGAGGATAGAAGGCAAAGGCAAAGAACACAAGGTCCCCACGCCACCCAACGCTCAGAACAGGAAATGAAAGATGTCATAGAGATGAAGGGCAAGAGAGAGGGTAGGAGAATCAATCACAGGAGAGAAAACAATTGATTCTGCATTTAAAAGCATCCAAATTTCCATCTACTAAAATATGTGTACATTATATAAACAGTGTACTACACGTAGTTAGTAGCAATGCATATACTGCTCCAGATAAAATAGCTACCTTGAAGATTTCAATGGGTGAGAGCGTCAGGGAAATCGTCATGTGGAGATTCATAAAGATATCATTAAGAACTGTTTGACTTCATATTTTGGTTAATATTTCAATTGAAACATGTTTACGACCTTATCAATAAAACCACTATTGCGAAAAAAAAACAGGTGCCTAATAGCCTGATGCGCAATGCACATGTTTATAATTTTGGATTACACGTAAGATGGGCATAAGACTTGCCTTAGGCTCCACAGCCTTGTCTTTGAGCACTCTGCGGTGTCCTCCGCGCGCTGCCATTTCAAGCAAGACCTCATGCTGTCCTTATTTCGGGTCTGTCATAAAACTATACAATAGCCCAGAAATATAAAGCGATGGGTAGTAGCTACCCTACTATAGCCACCATCTCTCGCTCCATTCGTCTACTCGAAGGCTCAAGCCACTTCTTGCTATTTACAAATTTTATGATAATACTAGACAAAAAAGCATTTTATTTACAGGTCTGTTCAGCTTACGCAAAAGTCTCTGCTATTCCTGTAGCAGTGATTCAATACCGTGTCAGCAGTAACACTAAATCATGTACAGACGCGAAGTATCTGTACATGATACATGCCCCTGTATCGAGGCTGCACTTGCTACTCAATTATTTTCTGATTGTGGCAGCTGCTAACGAGGATGTCATAACATCCCCAGCTGGCGGCTCTTGTTGGCCCGGGAAAATATTCTTAGAGGAAAACCACTTAAAGAATACGCTTCAGTAGTTGCGGGAGGGAAATGCTGACCCATTCGGTCCAGCTTCTGCATAAACAACATGCATGCACGTGTGAATATCTGCTGCACAGTATTGCATGAAACACCAGTCACATGTTATACACGTATGGAAGTGGAAGATCTATATCATACGATCACATCGAGCAAACTATCCTAATGCGCATGTCGTACACACATGTCAAACATTTGCTGTACACACGCATCGTACGCACGTATGGTCTACAGAATTATATCTCACACACATATCGTACAGTGGATACTACTTCAGCTGATACGAAATGCAGAAAATCTGTAGAACTTTTAGCCTACTCTTCGTTTATTGCTGCCAGAGTTACTTCCGGCTTGCTACGTATGGGGGTGTTCTTGAATATTTTCATATCAGTTGCCATTTTGGGAATTTTTTGACAAATAAATGATTTTAACCTTGTCGCATCTCCGACTGATTTTGAAGTAACTTCCGGAAAATCTTGTACAGTACTTCTGTGATATTTTTGATCGGGCCTAGTTTGATAAATGTTTCGCGATCTGAACATCATCTTTGTATCCTCTCAGCGTCATTCGCTACAGAGGTATCGACACAACTTCTTTGAGCATCGGTGTAAATATCTTCTCGTGTTGCAGAGCTCAGGAATTTTACTTGTAAAACATGTCCTCGTTATACGGGATTTCATGCATTTTATGCTCAAAATTTATAATTTAGGAATTAGGTATAAAATTATGTATGCACTTGTTGTTCAGGAGCACATTCATGTAACTACTGAATCTAAGAATTTTGAGCCTAAATAAAAAACTACATAGAACGAGATGATCCTAACAAGGACTTGCTGTACATAACTCTGTGTCACGCACTACTCGTGTTATAGCATTCGATTGCCATATTAAGTTTAAATCCCTGGCCCATTTCGCTGCTCGAAGTGCAGCTGGCTGTACAGTCGTGTTCTTTTCTAGTTCTAATTAAAGTATAATGTTGTATTAAGCCAACCATAAATAAATATGCAGCCCGTTACCTATTATAATTTGGCATAAATTTAATAATACACAAACTACTTGTTCTGGGAAGAACAATGAGATTTTCTTTCAGATGCTCTGTCCGCAAAAAGTGTTTCTACTGTCTAGAGTACTTTTGGTAATGAGGTTCACATATGCCAGTCGCTGCTGCTGCAGCAGCAGCATGCATTTTTTACTCTAATCCGCCAAAACATTTGCGACTGCAGCAGCATCAGCTGTGGCGAGTGCTCGCCTTCACCCAATCCTGCGATGAATTTGCTGCACTGAAATTGTTTTTTCAAACATGCTGGTAGCATCAGTATTTGCAAAGCTGTATTATCTATTATAACCAATTTGCCACTTGGCCTCATGCACGATTGCAAACTAGAGCAATTACTGAGGGTGCCATTTTTCTGATAGCCAAAAATACAACGTATGAAAAACGTATACATACTGTGAAACTGCAACAAAACTGAAAAAAAAATTAGTTCTATAGCGCCATGATGCAAAAGTTTGGTTATATGCGTTATCGTAATATAAATTAATGCAAGCGAAAGGATTATTTAGACTAAGGAAGGGCATGTACATGATACGCAGGACTCTGTAAGCTTGCGAGTGGCACAACAAGGACTCTGACAAACAAGCGATATCAGTAACTTAGTAAGGGATGCTCCGGAGCACAGGTTAGATGTGGCAGCATCTAAGTGAGGCTGATGAAGAGCGGCAACTGCCTCTGGGGAGCCTGGGTCAGGCAGCGTGGGAGGTACACGTGATCTTCGAGCTCGCTAGGATTACAGTCGGTGCAGTAGCCAAGCGAGTTTGCACCGCTGTATCATACACGCTTCATCACACGGTGCAGACGAAGGAAGTGGCGTCATTTGCACATGCTTAATTCTGTCGCTTGAAAGGACTGTTCGGTCATGCTTAGAAAAGTGCTATGCCTACGAACATCGGTCCGTGGCATGGGCGCCAATAGCTTAATAGCGTGTTCAAAGTCGATCTAAGCTAAGCTCACTGTAATTGCCTTGTCCGAATTTTCAAACTAGAGCTTCGGCTTTGCCACTTGGAATCGTCCTGCAAGTGTTACAGGCCTCGCAGTGACGGTGAGGCGACTGTAAACTCCATTTTATGGAACAATGAGTTTCTAGTTGTCTCAGGTGTAACCAGTGAGGGTCAATGCCTGAACATCAACTCAATGGGGCAAAGCTATCGCACTCGCCTGTAGTTTCAGACAAGTTAAGTTTAAAACGCATATTGCGGGGCCCAGGCGAGCCTGCCTTATATATGCGGTCGTTTCTTGACTCACGGCGAGTTTGCTTGGGCGTCGAAGTTAAGCTGTGGAGGCTTGACTTATCAAAACGTCAGCCAGAAGCGTTTGCTTTGCCCCTTTGATCGTGTTGCAAGTGTTAGAAGCAATGCGGTTACATTGAGCAGGCTGAAAACTATTTTAATGAGCAAGATTGAATTTCTGCTAGTCTCAAGGCTAACCAATTCAGCATCAATGCCTAAAACTAAGTTTTACGGGTCGAAACCAGTGCACCTGCATGAATTACCGGATAGGTTAGCCCAAGAAAGCTTTTCATTTCGGGCCTCACGTAACAATTTTCGTTGCCGCTAGCAGCCTAGAGGCAACTCAACTAATCTAACTGCTGAGCCGTGGTCGTGACTCCAGCATGGCGTGCATGACAATCTCGTACTATAGTCTGACCATTTAACAAGGCGATCGTGGTCAAATTCCTCTACAGCGTTGCCAAATCTATGGGTATTTCTGAGATTTGGTTCGGCCCATACCTTACAACCTGTATATAGAGAAATCTCAGAAATACCCATAGAATGGGCACCGCAATAGAGAACTTTGACCACGACCGAACTGCCTTGATAAAATGGTAAGACTATAATTTTTAAAATGTCAATCTTTGCGTCCTCAAAATGCTAATAATTAGGAGCGATAGTTGAAAATTCACCATTGCCACTTACTGTGGTTTAAAAATTGCGATTGCGACTGAGATTTTCGACAATTTTTATACAGTTAAATTTTGACTAGCTGAAGCCGTGCCGCGACTACGAAAACGGATTAGTTTAGTTGCTTCTAGGCTGCTAACGGCAACGAAAGTTGTTACGTGGGCCCTGGGCCATAGTCGTGTTCAACTTATCTTTCATAAGCCGTTTCAAGCCAATCCAACCGAAGCTGTTCCATGTAGCACTAGGAGTACATAAAAGCTTGAATCAAAAAAATGGAAAAAGTATATAATTTTTACTTTAAAACTCTCAAAACATTTGCTTGAATGAGTGTGAAGTAATCCATTATACAGTATGCATACTCCCACTTTATAAGAAGTAGTTTGTTGATTGCTTATTTCGTCGCCTGGTTGGTTGGTTGGCTTGCTGATCCGTATCTCCGTCGCGAAGTTAAGAATTTAGATAGGAGAAAATTCCTGTATACAGGGGTGGCAAAAAATTAGAGTCCTAGTAAGGAAAAGCAATAAGGTAAACATGCATTGCTTCTTTCATAGAGCACAGGGAGAGATCATACTTGGAACATATTATCTAGACTTTACACTTAATTTAATGAAAGCTCACTGATCTAATTCTCACCATACTAACAAATTGTGACGTGATTGATAGATAAGTTAAGTCAATTGGGCGATCAAGCTTAATACTACTGTTATTGCATTAAGGAGAATATCTTTTTTTGGGGTGCATATAATCAACCTTCTCCCATCAGAGTTGAAGAAGTTGAACTGTGACTCATCACTGAAATGAACATAATGGCATTGTAAATACTATTCTAAGACAAATTACAAATAATAAAAAGAAAGTCGACTGGTAAACTAAAATTAAACGTTTCGGGATTTTTGTTCTCAAAGCATCAGAAAGAGTTAAAAACAGTTGAACGAATTTAGAAGGACTAATTTTATTTTAATTGAGCAAAGTCTGGGCTGATGCTCTACCGGGGTGAGAGCTAAAAGCCTAATGAGCGTGGTGCGCTTGGGGGGTCGGTATATAAAGGTCGGGCGATATGGGATGGGGTGAGAAAAGAACATGTACAGTCGGAGGAAAAATGTCAGTCATGAGCTATAGTCTAAAAAGCGAATGAACAGAGCTGTGAGAAGGGACCGGGTGTCAGCTCCTGTACACTGTATGTACGGTCGGCACATGTGGAGCTAGTTAGTCGTGGATAGATAGAACCAAATTCGTCCACAACAGAAAGTTGAACGCACTAGGAGCAACCGCAAACCTAACCTCCTTTAATCCTGACAACGTAATCTTTAACTACTCAAAGTAATACTCCAACCTCGCCTCAAATTTCTACTGTCATTTAACATAGAATTCTGCCTACCCAAATTCAAACCGGACTATGACAAACGTTTCATAGGTATTGAGAGCCTAGCTAACAGATTGAAATCCCAACCACTGCGTCCCGACTTTTCATTTGCAGAAATAAAAAACAAAATGAAAGAAACTTGTAATAGCATTTACAACTCGTACAGTACACATAAAGTATTTTCTCCAATCTGTTCTAGGTCTGATCTATCACTATTATCTAACTTCTACAAAGAAAATTCCGTTGTCGTGTGCAGACCAGACAAGGAAAGAGGTGTTGCCATTCTAGATAAAAATCAGTATTATCAAAAATTAACGTCATCCTCTCCGATACAACCAAGTTCACTGTTTATGATTCGCATACCGACCCCTTCAAACTTACGCTTAAATTCATGGACAAAATTCATTGATTTCTAAAAAAAAATCGTTAGCCCAAAGCATCATCACTGATTCGATATACCGTTCACTTTACAACTCAGGTGCTTCCCCGGGCATCAAGTACGGGCTCCCAAAAGTACACAAAGTCAGTGTCCCCTTACGATCGATTCTAGCTGCTTATAAAACCCCGTCATATTCTATTGCTAAGTTCCTCGTTCTATTACTTGAATCTTTAACTAGTAATCAAGTTTACTTTACGCAATTCATATGAATTTCGTGACCGTATCAAAGACCTCCAGTTGCATCCCAACGCCCGCTCACCCAGCTTCGATGTCACCTCGCTTCTCACCAATATCCCCTTAGACGAAACTATAGATATCAGTTGTAACAAAGTTTTTGACGGCACGGACCTATTTCACAACATGGACAAACCTACAGTACCTTTAGAACTTTCCTTATTTTCGTCATTAAGGATTCCTTCTTCATGTTTTACAATAGACTGTACAAACAAATAGATGGGGTCTCCATGGGAAGCTCGCACAGTCCGTCGTTTGCAAATATCTTCCTATGCCATCATGAAACCCTATGGCTTAACGATTGCCCAAATGACTTCAAACTGATCCACTATAGTCGTTATGTAGATAACACGTACCTTCCTAGTATGAAGGAATCTAACAGATGCTGATTTATTTCTAGATTATCTAAATAGTAAACATCGAAATATCAAATTCAGTGCCGAAAACCAGTCAGATAATTCTTTAGCTTTCTTAGATGTATTAGTAACCAACCACGACTCAACGCTTGTCACTTCGGTTTACAGAAACCCACGTTCTCGGGCCTCGGGACAAGTTTTTTTAGTCACTGCTACGATCAATTTAAAAGCAATGCTATTAAAACTCTACTATTTCGTGAATACCATTTCTACTCTTCCTACCTTACCTTCTCAAACGAAGTTGACTTTTTTCCGAACTATCTTCCAAGGTAACAGTTATCCGCACCATCTTCTAGACAAACTAGACAAGCTAGACAAACTGTTCGATCCCAGCATTAACAAAAACTCTGTCCCTAAATTTTATTTCTTCCATTCGCTTCCGTACTACAACAAAACCTCGGTTAGTGCAGCAAACACATTGAAAACGTTCCTCTCTGAAACTTACCCACAGATAAATTTCAAATTTGCATGCAAAGGCACATTTACATAGGGTTCTACTTTAAATTTAAAGACAAATCTCCCACACCGCTCCTATCAAGTGTTATCTACCGTTTTAGATGCAGAGGAGGTAATGCCTCGTACATTGGTAGCACTGGACAATATTTCAGAGCCTGCATTGACCATCATTTAGGTGTATCCAGCCGAACCGATTTACCACTTGCAAAACCTTCACATCCAGCTCCCCGCCTGCATGCTGAGCAAAACGACCATCCTATCAGCAAACATGACTCTACAATTATTGATTCTTCTAATCCAATCGAACTCATAACATTAGAATCCCTTTATATCCTTAGAGCAAGACACAGCCTCAACATTATGACCTCAGCTGTACTTCATCACACTATCCACGACTAACTAGCTCCACATCTGCCGACTGTACAGGAGCTGACATCTGGCCCCTTCTTACAGCTCTGTTCATTCGCATTTTAGACTGTAGCCCATGACTGACATTTTGCCTCCGACTGTACAAGTTCTTTTTTCTCCGCATCCCATATCGCCCGACCCTTATATACGGACCCCCTAAGCGCACCACGCTCATTAGCCTTTTAGCTCTCCCCTGATAGCCTCAGCCCAAACTTTGCTCATTTAAAATAAAATTAGTCCTTCTAAATTCCTTCAACTTCTTTCAACTTTTTTCTGATGATGGGAGATCAAAAATCCAGAAACGTTAAATTTTAGTTAACCAATGGCATTATTCTTCAGGCTATGTGAAGTTTTCAATAGATGGTTTTTTCGGGTTACTTGGTTCTTTTCAGAATCAAGGAGTTCGTAGAAGGAACTCTGCTAAGCAAACGTATTTCATTAAGCCTTTGGGGAACGGTGTGTCTTGAAACATTGCTGCCTAGGTTATTATTAGCCTTTTTCGAAATAGTATTTCCAGTGCATTCCAATCCATCTCTCTTCTCCTGCCGTAGTTTTCCTAGGCCTGACACATGGTTTCTTAGTAGGGAACTTTTGCTCTCACAAACTCATGATTGTACAACTTCCGTTGATTTAATAGAAGATCAAGCTGACAAGAATGAGCCATATTTTGCAGCAAGACCCGTACCGGAAGCATGAGCAATAAAAGCTTCATTTCAAAATTATTGCCGTAATTCTTGACGGCTGAGGGCCCTAGTTAGCTGGAGAAAACTACGTACCGTTGGGCATGACTGTTACAGAGAGAATTTGACCCCTGTCGAATATGGTTCATTTTAGTGTCATCATCAGTAATCATCTAGAATACTTGAGTCTCACGACAGAAAATTTCAGTTTATTATGCGCAGGAATTTTAAAAGTTGGTTCTGTTCGGCATTTTGGATGCAATGTAAAACACTTCAGATCGAGTTAAAGTTAGACATTCAATCGAAGCGAGACGAGGAATAGCACGTAAGCGAAACCTATGTGTTTTCGCAGAAAGTGAAATGCTTGCAATCATACAAAAACGCGTTGCTCTGAATTGCCACCACAGTTAGGTTTGAGCCTTGCTACAAATTAGTTTATGGTTACCACAACCGACAGCTTGGCATGTGTGCTGCATAGTCAATGTACAGAATATAGTCATAACTAGAGCTAAGGCATTGGAGCTCTTAAAAAAGAGCCGTAGTAGCGGTTAAAAGGAGCACTTGTAGCGCTATAAGTGTGCAATAGTAGCGATAGAAAAAAGCGCATCAGGAGCACTTGTGGGTTTGTTTGGAGCAGTTACCGGAGCATTTAGAGCACTTATAGGAGCATTTGGAGTAGTTGCCGGAGCGTTTGGGGGCAGTTATCGGAGCGATATGTGCACAAAAATATAATTTACACACCTCTCAGAGTAAGAATTTTAACGAGGTTTTACTTTTGAAAATATTTTGGAAGGATTCAATACAAAAATTATCCTGAAAAAATAAACTATACAGAGTGTTGAAAAATTCAGAGCAAATATTTTAACCACAAGTAAAGTCATCATAGCCACAACCTGTGGCAAGATTTTGTTTTTTAGCCAGATTTAGATATTTAAAAAAGTCACAGCGTTTTTAATTTTTATTCCGAAAAACAACTTACGCTGTAAAAAGATCAATGTTGAACCGATTTGGATAAAAATTGGTAGCAAAGTAAACCTTTTACTGCTTTATGCGCACATGATGTCAAAATTTGAAAAAAGTGTAAAATAACTGGGAAAATGACGTTCATATTCAAAAATAGGCTACACAAATTAAGAGTCACACTCGTGAAAAACGAGCAACCTATGATAAAATCCTATTTCAAGACCTTTCAGGTGATGCATTTCATGACTAAAAATGATCAGATTAAGTGCACTTGCCAAGAGGTAAACTGATGCAAGTTCACTAGTATTGACGCGCGCCCGGATGTTGCCCTGTCGCTTCACCAGACAGGCATGGCTAGACGAACGTCAATGCTGCGGCAAGTGGGTTTTGCTAAGGTTGAGGAGGACTTTTGGACAAACCACAAGTTGTACTATTTAGAGTGGTTAAGCATGGTGAAGTTTCCATACATTATGTTTGTAAATCAGAATCAAATGATTAGAAAACGACAACCTAAATCTTTTCAAGGTACGCATTCTCTTATTTCGTCACTTGATTGTTTAATCACGGCTTTAAAACCCTAATGAAATTGATCGCATTTGCAACCGCGTCGCCAGTATTCAAAATTAATTAGTACGGTATTTATCAGTAAATGAAGATATGACGAAAAATATCTAAAAAGAAATTGTGTGAGTGATTTCACACGACAAAATATAAACTTTAAAAGTTTACAGACCGCAAAAAATTATTAGCTTCCCACCCGCAACATGCGGGTGCGCGTCAATACTGGTGAACTTATATCAGTTTTCCTCCTGGCAAATGCGCTTAACCTGATTATTTTTTGTTGTGCATTGAATCATAGGAGAGGCCTTGAAATATGCTTTCATCTTAGTTTTCTCGTTTTTTTTTCAATGTGGCTATTAATGTAACCTTTTTGAATTTGAACGTCCTTTCCCCAGTTATTTTACATTTTTTTTTAAATTTCACAACACGTGCGCATTAAGCATCGAATAATGTACTTTGCTATCAATTTTCATCAAAATCAGTTGAAATCTGAAATTTTTACAGGCAAAATTGATTTCGGTAGAAAAATTAAGAACGCTGTAACTCTAAAAAAATGAATTTGCCAAAAAAAAATATACCACAGGATACGGCAATGATGACTTTACTTGTGGTTAAAATATTTGCACTGACTTTTCCAACACCCTGTAGGTATATTTAAAAAATGATAAACTGATCATGCATGTCACATTCATCTATCAATTATGCTATTTTATTCGTTTGTGTGTCATAGTATGGGAAACTCAAAATAAAATTACCCCACCCCCTAGAAGTTCCCTACTTCAACCATTTTGACCCATTGAAACTGATAGAAATATTGTCAATGTGTATTGAATATTGCTGTTGTCGTTTATTTATTCTCGAATCAAACTCGTTGATATTCAATAGACTTGAACTTACGGTTCACCATCTGTTAAGTATGCTCCAGTTATTTGAGACTGCTCCAGCTTTGTGAGCAGTTAGAGTCAAATAGAGTACTGAGAAGCACTTAAGAACCTTTATAGCGTTTAGAACATTGTGGAGAATTATGAGCGCCTGTAGCATTTTAAGTATATATTCTCCAATGTCCTAGCTCTAGTCATAACATGCATCTACGCATGTAATGAATGCATTCATCGCATGTAGCGATTTCCTGTCGGTTCCTGTCGAACCTACATCTGGCCTAAAATCATACACAGTACTGAGGCTTTTATCCACTCTGCTACCGCGGCATAGGGCTTAGTAAACCCAGATTGCTTAACAATTAATGTTGTGGATAAAAAATTAACTAAATGGTAACTTGAAAATACATGCAGTTCATGAACAAATTGTGCCTTACTGTAAGATTTGATATATGATTTATAAAAACGGATGTAACTGGGTAGCCTAATTGTCACTCGCGGTGATATTCGTTGCCCACATTAGGAAAATTCCAGTGAACCCAAATGGCTCAGATATGGGAAGACTGACGTTATTGCTAATCTAATACTAAGAATAGCCTTCGTGTGTTTATAAATATATATATAAATATATATATATATA
>LQNS02277603.1:6298403-6317507 GCA_001587735.2 Parhyale hawaiensis | reverse complement strand
ATGAAGAAAAGAAGAAAATTAAGACGCAAATAAGAGAAGAGGAGATTCCGCACCGACCTAGAGGCATTACGCAAACGTATAGGTTATTGCGTGAATTCTTCACGCACGGGTCCACTAGTGTTGGATAAACAGGAAGTCTTCGTTATAAATCACAGACCATTGCAGGAGCGAGATGATATTTTATATCAAGGCCTAAATTCTTTACGAAATTGTTGGGTAATGAGGCATTTGACCGACCCTTGTGGTTTTGCTGAAAGAAAATGGAGATGGTTGAGGAAATACTACATTTTTTAATGATCGACACACAGTTGAAGCGGTAAGAACTCGCCGTAAATACTCATTCCTAACTGTATCTTGGATACTAGCTGTTCGAAATTTAGCAATAATGTGAATTGAATATATTTTTTCTTCTGCTCAGCGTGAAGTTTCAATTGCCACGAAAAAATGCAGCTACACCTATGGTTAACATGAACGAAATAATTATGCAAGATAAGAACAAAAACTCCAATCCAGACAGATTGAGCCTATCTGCTAAGAAGAAATTCAGTTACAAGAAAACTGTGAAATAGCTTATGCCCGACAGGATCAGAAACTCTGTCGAAGACATCAACCTTCACATACTACGCTTAAAAGACGAACCGTATCATACAGCACCGAGCTACTTTTCAAAGCGAAACGAACTGCAGAAAATGCAGTATTTCGATTTTCGAGCATATATTGCAGAAACAATATGTGCCGTCGTAAGTTAGGCCTGAAATTTCATGGTATCTCATATTGCTATTCATTGGATGGATTTTTTTCCTATCTACTTCCAGATGAACGTGACGAAAAGGAGAACCAACCAAAGGAGCAAACAACATAGCAACCAACCAACAACACTCTGTATTAGTATATGTAGATTATCCTGCCTTTGGCTGCGTAAATCTGTCCGGCTGTACGTTACACCCTCAGTATAACTCGTAAATAGGAGGCCGTTCAACGGAAAATATACCACGAAAGACCCTCTGATTCCGATTGGGAGCTTCAATTTTGGGTATGCTCTTCTCGCTTCTAAGAAAAACAAAATCCAGTCAGTTTCGAAGTGCAAACGTAAAGTTCATTTGAAGCGTATCATACCTACCGCTTTTTTTCACTCTATTCAATTCCTTCCACAAGGTTATGTTTATCACCCACGAATGAAGCAGAGAGCGGTGTTAATGTTTTCATTGAAGATTTAAATATATCTACCTCCGACAAGGAGGTTATCTTTTCGTCGGATTTGTCTGTCTGTCTGTTTGGCTGTTTGTCTGTCTTTCTGTCTGTCACCAATATAACTCAAATAGTTATGGACGGATTTTGGCGAAATTTACATGGATTGTTAATTGTGTTAGGAGGAACATATGATTAACTTTTTTGTGAAGATCCGTCCATCCTTTTTACCTCCGCCAAGGAGGTTATGTTTTCGTCGTGTTTGTCTGTCTGTCTGTCACCAAGATAACTCAAAAAGTTATGAACCGATTTAGATGAAATTTACAGGGATTGTTAGGTATGTTAGGAGGAACAGATGATTAACTTTTGGTGAAGATATGCCCATCCGTTTGTTTGTTTGCGTCATTTTTCTCGATGCCATAACTCAAAAACTTATGGATGAATTTTAATGAAATTAACATGAGTTGTTAGGTATATAACAAAAAGTAGATGAGCAAATTTTGGTAATGGTCCGTTTTTCGTTCGTTTGTCACTGCTTTTAATTTTATGCTTGTTAGCTCAATAACTCAAAAAACAATGAATGGATCTTTATGAAATTTATAGGAGTTTTTAGTAATGGTAAAAGACATAAATGATCAAATTTTGGTCCAGATCGGTTGGTTCGTTTGTATGTTTGACTCATATTTGTCATAACGTTTGTTAACAGTATAACTCACAAAGTTATGAACGGATCTTCAAAAAAAAAATGAACAACTGTTATTAATATAGAAAGACACAAATGAATAGATTTTGGAGTTTATGCAAAGAAAATTATGGTTTCAGAGCCAATTTGAATTTTGCTACCGTTGGCTCACTTGGCGGAGGTATGCGCTCTCAGAGTACTCTAGTTTTGTTTGTTTGTCTGCCTCATTTTTCTCAATGCCATAACTCAAAAAGTTATGGACGGATTTTTATGAAATTTACGTGAATTGTTAAGTATATTATAGTGAGTAAATGACCAAATTCTTGTGATGATCTGTTTGCTCATTCGTATGTTTGTCGCTGTGTTTGATTTTATATTTGTTAGGGCAATAACTGAAAAAGTTTCGAGTGAATCTTTGTGAAACTTACAGGAACTGTAAGTAATGTTAAAAGACATGAATGATTAAATTTTGGTGCAGACCGGTTGATTCGTTTCTATGTTTGAGTTGTGTTTGTCCTAATGTTTGTTACACGATAACTCGAAAAGTTTTGACTGGATCTTTATGAAATTTACAGGAGTTGTTTATATTGTTAGAAGGCAAAGTGGTTAAATATTGGTGCAGAGCGGTTGATTTGCTTCTATGTCTGAGTTGTGTTTCTCATAATGTTTGTTACGCAATAACTCAAAAAGTTTTGAATGGATCTTTATGAAATTTACAGGAGTTGTTAATAATGTTAGAGGCAAAAATGGTTAAATTTTGGTGCACATCGGTTGATTCATATCTATGTTTGATTTATGTTAGTTATATTGTTTGTTTGCAGCATAACTCAAACAGTAACTGTTGTGAAAAATCTTGAAAAAATTCCAGAAACTATTAATACTACTAAAAAGCTCAAATGATTAAATTTTTGGAGTTGATACAGAAAAAATCATGGTTTCAGAGCCAATTTTCATTTTGTTGTTACCGTTGCCTTACTTGGCGGAGGTATGCGCTCTCAGAGTGCTCTAGTTTTATATATATTTACACATTTGTCTGTCCGCCCAAAAACAGGTAGAAGAAGTTGAGCAATGGTAATAATTTTATGCAGGGAGTCTGGTGAGTTGACCTAGATATGGCCAATGCCAAAAAAAAACTAAAATTAGCTGACCATTGAAAATGACTGCGATAAATTTTATTTATTGTCCACCCAAAAAAGAGGTAGAAGGCGTTGAGTAACAATAATATTTTTTCTTTCAGGTAGTCAGGTGGGTTGACTGAGATGTAAAAAATGGCAATATCTTGAGTTAGCTGGCCATCAGTAATGATGGCGCTGAATCCGTAACTCAACCCGAAAAGAGGCACAAGGCGTTGAGCTTTTTCAGATAGCCCCGTGGATTGACTGAGATGTGAAGAATGTTAAAACTCTGGAGTAAGCTGACCATAAAAATGACGGCGGTGAATTGCCCCCCCTCCCTCCCACACCGTTGGTGATGGTCGTACGCCACGAGGCGTTCAACTTTTGTCGAAGTCTGTCTACTTGTCCGCTTGTCTCTCTTTCTGTCAGTTTAACTGTCTGCCACGTAGATAATTCAAAACGTTGTGGAAGGATTATTATGAAATTTACAAGGAATGTTCGATGTATTAGGAGGAACAATTGTTTAACATTTGGTGAAGATCCGTCCAAACGTTTCGTTGTTTGTTTTTCTGCCTTTTTTTTCGGTGACGTAGCTTAGATAGTTATGAATGAATTTTCATGAATTTTACACTCCTTGGGAATGTTGTGAAGAGCAGCAGACTAATTTTTTGTGATGATTTGCCAGTCCGTTTAACTGTTTGTCTCTGTGTGTGTCAATAATTGTTACAACATAACACGAAACATTATGAACGGATCTCCAAGATATTTCTAGGAATTATTCTAGATGTTGAAAGGCACAAATGATCAAATTTTTTAATGAACGGTAAGTCCGTTTGTGTGCTTAACTAAATGTTGGTCTTCGTTTTTCGTCAGTTCATAACCCAAAAAGTTGCAGACAGATCCTCGAGAAATCTGCACTGACTGTCGTTAATAATAAGAGGCACAAATGGCCAAATTTTATTGTCTGTGTTTGATTTTATATTTGTCTTAGTGTTTGTCAAAATATAACTCCAAAGTTACAGACAGATTTGCAAGAAAATTACAAGGACTGTTAATTATGCCGTGAGGCACAGTTGGCTAAATCTTGGTGATGACAAAAAGGAAATCCTGGTTTCAAGGCTAGTTTCAACATTTCGTTGACATTGCTTTGCTTGGCAGAGGTACGCGCTCTCCGCGCGCTTCTCTTGAATGCACTTCTGTGGTGCTATAAAAGAATGATACATAACATGTGTTGGTGGCATACGGTATTTGAGCGAGCATTTTTGAATCGACAATGCACTAGCAAAAAATAGATTACAAAAATAGATATTCTGTAACAAGAATCGGTTAATGAAAACATAGGATAACTCTTCGCTCTATCCTTTTGTATATTGCTATAGCATCATGTAAAACAGAAATATTATTCGTTTCTGTTAAATACCCACGGGTCGGGTAATAGTGGTACACATATCAGTTACACCGATAAGAACATTGAAATGTCTAAGATTATGAAGGGCTATATTACCTATAAACTTTAAGAACCAAAGCGGACGTAAAGTATATAGATTATTAATGAAGCAAACAAATACATCCGAACACTGACTCGACCATAATAGCATTTTTGCCATATTGATATGATTTTTGTCATTTGCAAGTAGGCTTCAGCGTAGGAAGATATTGGTTAGTCGAGGAGTGCTAAGGCTGACGCTCTCCGATAGGCTAAACGGAGTTACCTTACCTTGAGTTACCTTGAGAGTCTTCGGAAGAAGTCCAGGTGACGTTGCTCACATCACATCACGTGTGTGGAGTCACTCTGCTGGGTGTCTTCTGTGGTGCCGCAGCTCGCAACCAAAGAGAGAGTTCATCAGCGTTACGTGACGGATGTTATTTTAGAAGGGAATTGTTTGGTTAGAAGTGCAGCGTTAAATCATACTAAGCTGTTACTGCGCAATTGAGATTGCCACATGTTAGAAAGTAAAAATGTTAATTAACCGTGAAAATTCTTCGAGTCGCGCGGTTCCTGCTAGTTACCCACTAATTTAACAAGAAGCATTGACAGGTACTACGTTCCTGCAGATTTCATCCTATCGTTTTTTCTAGACGCATGGAGTGGTAATATTTAATATGTGTGCCGTGCCCTAACATGTTGTCTAAATTACAGAGCGCTGATATTTATACTGGAAATTCATAGAAAGTCATGCTTTGGCTATAATGGAGGTACCAGATAATATCCTTTAGTCGCCTCTAATTTTCCGAGTGGGATATCGTCTTAGCACGATAGGCGAAAAAAAGTAATTATTTTCTCCGTAAACAAGCATAAATTACTTTGAGCTGCCCTGCAGGGGCTGATATAGAGGGTAGCTCAGCACCCAGCCTAGACTCTGGAAGTGACAACCTAATTCCATCGCCAATTAGGTCGCGCGGAGGTCAAAAGGTCGCCTATTATCGATAGGCCGAGCTTCAAATTGGTCTCATTATGTGTTACTTAGAAATGGAAGTGCACCCTGTATGTTGATGTAAATAACCATGGTTTTGGACAAATTTATTTATTTATTTATAATCACCTGCTCATTTATAATCCTTTAGCTTTTGTTATCGGTGGTGGTCTTGCGACGCAGTCAAATGAACGAAAAAAGGCGAAGGTCTGGGGCTATTCGGCTTTGTTTCAATCTTGGGGTTATGCTTGAGTTTGTCGTAAATGACGGTTTCTCCTTGTTTATATTACTTGAAATGTATATCTGCCGTGTTTTACGTTCACTGCACACGTTTTTAAGCTTAATACAATTTTCAATAGAGTGTCACAATGCATTTCCATTTCCAAGAAGTGATAATATTGAAGTGCATAAGACTCCTTGTATCACTTGTGGCACATGTCTCTTCATGTTGATCAGTTTGTGCTTCTGTCCATTCGTGCGTTTGTTCGTCATTCCGTCTGCATGTAGCACTTTCAGCATTACGTAGTAGAAAATACATGTAGCGCCTCGTTCGTACGGACTCGTCACGAGACTAAATTAGGTTTGCCACTTGACTTGTAATACGCTTTTAGACTACAGAACCATGATGCGGGTCCTGGCCTAACTGGTAAATCAAATCTCTTTTCCATGCAAGTTCTGCATGTTTTTCTAGTAATATTTCCAATAAAGAACTGATGAAAATTGGCAAAATTTTCTTTCCTGTTTTCTTTAATTTTCTTTAAAAAGACTGATAATGGATATATTTTCAATTTACTGATTCTTGCATTACTTTTCCAGTTATGTTAAGTCAGATCAGCTTAGATAGCTGACAGTAGACGAATCAATTGGCTCATTCCCAGAGAGCTGCCGAGACTCACGCCCCGGCCTTCTATGAGCTATTGCCATTATAAAAAATAATTTAAACGTCTGAAGAAGGAAACAAGAAGAGAATAAACTGAGCCAAGTAGATGATCGTGTGGGCATGATTCTTTACTGTAGATTCTCGGATCTCGGAGACGTTAAACTTGTTGGGACATGAAAGATAAGTGATAAGGGTGGCCTTTGATTATTTGGCCGTTATGAGGTTGTGACTCCTGGAGTTGGAGTTCGCAGTTGTGGAGGTTGTTGCTCCCAATGATTGTCAAGATGATATTCAAGGGCGTTGACTGTCTCTGCACCGAAAACTAACGGAGGGATGTCAGCTCTAGATGTTCAGAGTGAAGTACAGGATGTACTTCTGGCTTAGAGTAGTTCTTCGAACTTTATATTTGAGTTTCTAGCTGTGATTCGCAGGCAACCACTAACGTCTCTCTCAAAAAGTCCCGTGGTAGGCACGTCGTTTAAGCCAATCAAGCATTTGAATCTTTCTGTTAGGTGCCCCCTGAGTTGTCTTTGCTCGAGAGAGAGGAGTCCCACTTCCTGTAGGCGAGATTTGTATGGCTTGCTTCACAGATGAGAAATCAATTTTGTTGTTCTGCATTGAATTATTTTCATTCTATCGATACTAGACCATCAAACGCAACCCTTTTGTTCAAGAAGTCATGAAAATATGTACTTGAAAACATCTTACATCCTAACGAAAAAGTTCCCAATGCTTGAAAATTCACTAAGTCCACAAAGTCCACCAAGTGCACAAAGCAACCAATATCACAAAAGCCCTTTACCAGGCCTATACTAATAACCCGAAAATTCCCGGGTTCGTATCCTGGATACGGCTCCCGAAGGCTTTCAACAGACGGATGGAATGACAGACAGCTCTCTCATTATTTGTAGTGTATGTAGTATAGATTGCAGCACTGATGTGGAGACCAAAATAAAACAGAAAGTTTTAGATACGGACCAAGGAGATTCAATAGAGAGGAGGGAGCCAGGAGCCTCTTCCGTGAAGCTCAAGAGTCGCTCATGGCTGCAGCCAGTCTTCGTTTGCATCAATTGCATATCAGTAACTCGGTTTGTCTGCTGCTTCCCCGTGAAACTCACTGCTCCCTGTCACTTCTACCAATGAGATTCATGAACGCGTCTCACAGCCATCAAAGATCTGGTTGACTCGATGGCGAATCTGTGAATAGGCTGCAGGGCTCCCTCCTCTTTTATTGAATCTCCTGGTCATGGCGCACTAGTGTATTGTCTAAATGAATGATTATATCCATAGATCTGTAATCATAGTTCCTATTAATACATACCAGTACTCTGCTTCCAATTTTGACGCTCTTATCAACTTGCTGACTGTGTTGTAGTGTCTTGGTGCCTGTTATTGTCAGGTCACTTGGATGGGTAGCAGCTGCTCACTGCTTGAGTAGCGTGCATCTTTACCAATAAATTTGTCAATAAACACCTTGTTCAGCAGACGTCTTAATATTACTGCTCTAAACTATGGAACCTGAACGTCCTGTATTCCAGTCAATACAATAAATTTGTGTTTTGTGCCCTCCCACTACTTCTTATATAACTGTAGTAAAAATCTAATTCGTCTGGATACCATTAATTCGGTAGGATACCCTGATTTCGGTAGGATACCATTTATTCGGCGGGAGATCATTAACACTGCATTCTAAGGAACAGCTGTCACCCGCTAATGTCTTCCAGTAAAACTATTTTTCAAGTTTTCCAATTATTATTGTAATGGCCACTGTCCTGGCATCAGGCGCGACTAATCTATCTGCCGCCCCGAACATTTTGTGTTCTGCCGCTCCCAAGTCCATTACTTTGATAGCAACATTCCGTCCTAAATCATTAAACTTTTCTCCCGATAAATTACCAACTCGGGCATCGCTTCATACAGCCGATCCTGATATGAGAGTCGAAGAGAAGGCGGCCCAGCATCGTTTGTCTCCCCTCGTGCTCCAGAAGTTTAGCCTTCTCAAACTTCCTAATAAAACTGATGAAAAGAATGGAGCCCGGAGAGCCGGCCTCACAATTGCCCCGAATGCTTGCCAAACAGCTATTGGGGATATGCAGCACGGCAGTAATATCAATTGCAGCCGTTAGAGTAGGGCTGGCCCTCGCATTACAGTGGGGGTTCCTGCTGCCATAACACGCCACTCAAGCTTGGAAGTGCTGGTAAATTCATCCAAAGATAAATAATACTATTCATCAAAATGGTGAATTCGGCGAATAATAAATTTATCGAGTGGTAACTTCAGCTACTAGTAAATTCATCTTATGCTAAATTCATTGAATGGTAAATTCATCGAATGATAAATTCATCGAATGGTAAATTCATTGAATGCTAATTCAATTAATCGTAATTTCTTGTAATAGTACATTTAACGAATCATAAATTCACCAAATAGTAAATTCATTGATTGCTAAATTCAATGAATTGTAAATTCATGGAATGACACATTTAACGAATGATAAATTCACGAATGCTAATATCAATGAATCGTAAATTCAACGAATTGTAAATTCATTGAATTTTACATTTAGCGACTGATAAATTCATCGAATGATAAATTCATTGAATGCTAAATTCAATGAGAAGTGAATTCACCAGATGGTGTAGTTTGCGAATGATAATTAGCGAATGCTAAACTCATCGAATGGTAAATTCATTAAATGCTAAATTTATTGAACTGTAAATTCATCAAATGGTACATTTAGGGAATTCATCGAATGGTAAACGAGCGTTGTGCAAGGGATACGTTTGGTTTGCCAAACCAAGCGTGGTCCGAAGGTCTTTGACGCATGAAACTGATAAACAAGGCTTCAACTTTATTTAGTTCTTAACGCTGCTACAGCTGATTTCCTAGGATGCTGCAGTAAGTGCATTTGGATTTATTCCCTTCAGTTATTTGTCTCAGATACTGGACGACATTTGAAGTTTAAACAAATTAGGATAGGAAGTGTTCGCGAATAAGCTAGTAACTTGCCCCATGTGTGATACTCGTACATTGCTTAGTCTAACGAAGGATCCAGCAACCATGCAGCTACCTAGCTTCGACAAACCACTGAGGTAGCCTCATACGAGCGTTACTTATAATACTGCAGCTGCTCAAAGGATATCGTGGCGTGGAAATTAGGGTGCGGAACTGAAAGGGTTAAGCGCATTCTTGCGGCTGCGCACACAGCTCAGAGGTACAGGTAGCGATACTGTTATTGTATTCATGTATTCGTTTTATAAGACTTCCTTAGATAGTGATATTCTTTTATCATTGTCTTACATAGCGATATAAGCTTTGACGCGGCTCCCTCGAAAAGTCTCAGTGAAGAGAACTGGCGAGGAAAAAGTAGCCATTGTTGATTTCTCCTTGTTCTACTCGTCTCTGGCATCTTTCCGTGAAAGAAATTCACTAACTCAAGAATGTTTGTAGAGATACATACACAGAGAGAAATGGGAGGGTAACCCCGACTCATATTGGTTATTTGTTACGCAAAGTGTCGCATTGCGTAGGCGCTAAAGCAGTAGTTGAGAAGTAAATGCAGCATTTCTTGTATTAGGGGACTTACAAGGAAACCGTAATGTGTGGTGCTGCATTAAACTGACGTCTTAGAATCTATATAGGACATTAGACGGCCATCGCCTAATAATAACAATGAACTTTATTTAATAGTCATGTAGACATTACAACACTGGAATGGTACATGGTACACAAGAAATAAAAAGGCAAGGGATAAAATTCGCAGGGAGATCATTATTTTATAAAACCTAAGTTGAATGAATAAAAATGAACGATTGTACTAACAAAGTCATCATCAACATTTGTGACGACTTAAGTAAAGTTTATAAATTTCAGCTAACATTACTAAACAGAAAGTCCATAGAAGAAAGATAACAAAAGCTAAATATTCACTAATTGCAAAGGATAAAAAGATTGCTGTCGTTAAGTTGTGGTTTCAGCCAATGTATAAAAAGAGATTCTAAAATATGCAATTAACATGGAGTACTGGCTGTCCCTAAAACAGTAAAATTATCTAGGCGGACGGATTGATTGCACCTCTCAGCATGAGATCGTGCGGATGACTGAGGAGGATTGCACAGGATATGATTGGTACGAGGACTCTTGCCAGCATGCTCAGGCGCGCGAATACGCAGTGACCGGGTGGTGGAGCCCGCGTATTCTGACGCACACTGTGCGCACTGTGCTTATAAACGACTGATCTGAGCATGCCTCAAGGAGTCCTACCTTTGAAGTTGAAATAAGAACCTAACTTCAAATTATTGACCAGAACAAATCTGAACTGACATTGCATGAAATATCTGGAAAATAATATTGATAGTTCCCTTTTAAGTTTCTCAGACTGATTGCCAAAGTACGATAAAGTGAAATAAACATTATTTTTTTGCCACTGTTGTAGTAGCAGTTTGTGGACTATGTTATCTAAAAATTTCCTAATGTACGCCTCGACTGGTCTTATAGAGAAACCATTACAAAAAAAAAAGATCTTAAGCAATAAAATTTCGGTACGGATGGACATGAAGTTGGAGCAAATCCTGTAGGCACTGAACAGAAGTCTTAATACTAGCGCACTTGAACCGAAAACTGCAAGAACTAAATAACCTGGTTCCCATTCCCGTGAACTTGGGCTTTCTCTACACAGAACATAAAAATTTTGAATTTTCCTCTGAACCAAAACATCTAAAAATTATAAACTATTGTTTTTTCCTGATTTCATTATGAAGTTGATATTATTATGCTTAAAATAAAGGTAATATCAAAATGATACACAGTGATATGGGTCGCAAAATAATAAAAACGTGTAGTCAATATAGCACCTATAAAACACTGGTTCCAATTCTACTGGGCAGTCATTGAGCCAGATGCTCTCGTAAAAACGCATGAATATATTTGCAAAAGTTGGTCCTAGTGGTAGGCCCATTCCTAAGCCGTCCAACTGTTGATACATTTTGCCATTAAAAAGAAAGAAACAGCTAAGAACAAAATGTTCGAGGAATGTTTTAAAAAGCGTTCGTGTCACACCTAAAACAGAGATGGCAGTAGCAAACAAATACTTGAAACAACTGTTAATGACGGCTTCATGCAGGGGATATTGGTAAATAAATTCTCTACTTCAGACGAAGCCATAAAGAGTGAATTTGCATCTTGCTGTTCGTTAATTTCAAACAATCAACAAACGAAATGTGTTACTAAGAATTTAGTCAGCTGTGTATCTGCAACATCCTTGGATGGCATTTACAACACAAATTTTGCCAAGGCAACACAAAAGATAACACTCTTCCATCTATATGCGAGCACTTCTGACATCATATGATATTATAAATGCTATTGGCAATACTTAGAAAAGTGCCGGCAAGAATCTGCAATGGTCCCGCAATATGCATGGTTGCCCTTACAGCCTTGGAGGATAATTTGGCGCATCAGTTGGTATTGTACAGAACAGCAAATCCCTTCAAATATTGTACGTAAGAACACCAAACTGAAATTTTTAGTTACTGAGCTATTGTTGAGATTCATCAAAGTTGTATAAAGATTTTAGTTAAATTGGAACGAAGCGCAACAACATGAAAAGTATATTCACGAGGTAATTACTCACATCTATTTGAAATTATCAGCATGTGCTACAGTTTCACACACTTCAGAGTTTCAGTTTATTTTCTGCGTTTCATATTGCTATGCGGGGGCACAAAAATATCTTGTAATATCTCGTCAAATAAAAACGCTTGTAGCACAAAATACTGGTCGGCCAATGGAGGTGAAGCAATACCACAAGAAAGTGTATGCACCTCGACCATGCTATTTTATTAACTGTTAACGCAATACGCTTTAAAAAAAAATCTGGGCTTTCAATATGGTCACCTTACTAGTGGGCAGTTGAGAAAAGGTTAACAGCTGTCTTTGACACCTTGGCTATGATTCCGAGTACTGCTAATGTATCAACTATTAAGTGAGAATAAAACTTTTTGTGCGTAATATATTGCACTTTCCCATTCAATTACTTCTTTTAATAGTAAGCGTCTACTTTTTACCAGTTTTTTTTCTGTGATATAAGGTATTAGACGATTGCATTCAAGCGGAAATACTCAAACAGTACGTGAACTAGTTGCTGATGTTTATTCATGTTGAATGATGCTGCTCTTCGAAAGCGAAAACAATGAAAAACTCATATTAGTTCAAACTGGCTGCGTAATTTCAGCGACAAGCTACAGCTGTTCTTGTGGTATTGTGCTGCACTGCCAAAACACTCCAGAAAATTACGCTTATACTATGAAACTTACTAAGAATACCTACAGGAACCAAATGTCATCTCTTTGACACTGGAACAAATTTTTTATTGAAATATGTAACAGTGCTCGAAGTATGAACGTTAAATGGTTACCTTTATTAATTACGAACTCGAAAACTGTAATTTGTAAACGCTCTCTGCCAAATAGCTAAGCGCTTGGAAGTAAACGTCCAATGTTAGCCATCTATTAATTATTAATTGTAACTGCCCAAGTTCACAAGAGGCAGCTGAGGTCAACAGAGTACGAGAGGAAATAGTGCCAAGTGCAATTACGCGTGAGATCCAAATTACATACATAATACGCGAGCGTAAGGCAGATGTGTTATTTTTGTTCAATGCAACGAATCACCTACTAAACTGAAACCTTTCATCCAGAGATTCCCTTGCCCTTTTTTCCTCTAACTGCGAAATAAACAACGCATGAAGCCCAAGCTATGTTAATGAACTGTTGAAGTTATTGTCCCGGTCTGTCGAGCATAGAGCTGCCCGATACATTATTGCCATCGCCGGTGTAATAACATGCCAGGACTTTAATATCGCATAAAACTGAAGAGAAATGATGCTGGATATCACCAGTTCATTCCGTCGAATAATTGTGAGGAATATCCAGCTTCAACATCGATACCCTTCATATTTGAATGAATTTTTTATTGAACAGTACAGTTTATAAGATAACTAGTATGAGAACAAAGCGCGTTAAACATACACAACGAATATACGCAGATAGCTGTATAACAATGTTCTTCAAGGAAAATTACACAGTTCTCATGGCATGTACAGAATTGCAGAGTGCTCCCATGGTTTGTGCAGAATTACGGAGAGCTCCCGTGGCTTGTGCAGAATTACGGAAAGCTCCCTGCTTGTATAGAATTGCGCAGAGCTCTCGTGGCTTGTGCAGAATTACGGAGAGCTCCCGTGGCTTGTGCAGAATTACGGAGAGCTCCTGTGGCTTGTGCAGAATTACGGAGAGCTCCTGTGGCTTGTGCAGAATTACAGAGAGCTCCCGTAGCTTGTGCAGAATTACGGAGAGCTCCCTGGCTTGTGCAGAATTGCGGAGAGCTACCGTGGCTTGTGCAGAATTACGGAGAGCTCCCGTGGCTTGTGCAGAATTACGGAGAGCTCCCGTGGCTTGTGCAGAATTACGGAGAGCTCCTGTGGCTTGTGCAGAATTACGGAGAGCTCCTGTGGCTTGTGCAGAATTACGGAGAGCTCCCGTAGCTTGTGCAGAATTACGGAGAGCTCCCGTAGCTTGTGCAGAATTACGGAGAGCTCCCGTAGCTTGTGCAGAATTGCGGAGAGCTCCCGTGGCTTGTGCAGAATTACGGAGAGCTCCCGTAGCTTGTGCAAAATTACGGAGAGCTCCCGTAGCTTGTGCAGAATTACGGAGAGCTCCCGTGGCTTGTGCAGAGCTACGGAGAGCTCCCGTGGCTTGTGCAGAATTACGGAGAGCTCCCGTAGCTTGTGCAGAATTACGGAGAGCTCCCGTAGCTTGTGCAGAATTGCGGAAAGCTCCCGTAGCTTGTGCAGAATTACGGAGAGCTCCCGTAGCTTGTGCAAAATTACGGAGAGCTCCCGTGGCTTGTGCAGAATTACGGAGAGCTCCCGTAGCTTGTGCAGAATTACGGAGAGCTCCCGTGGCTTGTGCAGAATTTCAGCGAGCTCCCATACGTACCCATGGGTAGAATTTCGGGGCTCTCAAGGCTTGCACAGAATCAATTCCTTACCTCTCGCCAGGAATTGACAGACTCGATTTATGACAGGGTGTGTGACGTCATCAGTTGACAGATCTCAAATATCGAAAAGCAGAGCATTCAGAGTCCGTCCATCGATCGTTTTTGTAACTATAGCAAATTTTCATTTCATATCTAATAGGTAATAGCTACTGCAATGCGTTCCTTATTATTACATCATTTAATTTTTCTTGCTTTAGCCAAAAACTGTCATTTCAAGTCTTCCAGAAATCTCTACTCTAACCACCAGATTTGTAAGTGATACATCATTCGTTAGTCAATGCTGCCAATACTGCCTGACCGCGTGGTAGTAGATGTGTAGATGGATTGTGACTACTATAACTCAATTCTATCAATGCAACATCCGCACTCAGTTGCTTGCATTTTTTTTCTCTGCTCATTAAGTTACATAGTTCTCAATATAATTCATGTACTGAGTTTCTGTGCTAACGCGAATGCATTAGTCGTGCACCTGGTGAAAGGCCATCAGAGCTGCGTTGTTGCTTTTAAAGCGTCTAATCTTTGGATTTTCTTACGTCCGGGCTCCATCCATGTAAATTTAGTGATTTTTTCAAAAATCGTGTTACCAACGCTTTAAAGGGATGTGATGCTTGCATTATTGATCTTCAGCATACCTAAATTTTCAAGAAAACAATTTTATTATGTCAACTTTTTTTCCGTGTTCGTCTAGAAAGCGACCAATTTAGGTAAACTAATTTGATTCAAAAAGGAACGTGTCTGGTTACAGCAAAATTTTAGGGTTACATGCAAGTAGTAGAAGCAAGGTCTGCACATCAAATTTTGTTTTCGCACAGCTTACCACATTTTCAACCAATTATTAATAGATATGCACACAATTTACAGGCGTTGCTTGGTGCCTGAGATAAGGAACAGAAAAAATATTCTGCAAATCAAAAACAAAAAAGCAGTTGTTTGTTTCTTTCTTTCACTTTGGGTCTTCAAGTTGAAATTGCGGACAGCTCTGCATAAGTATATGGTTGTTACAATATAATTTTCACTGTATTTATCGAAACTGATAATCGTCCAACTATCGTAACAAGTGCCGCATTTTTCCAATTAGCCATCTAAAAATAGAAAGTTATTTCATAGCAGATCAAATTTTTAGCATAAAAAATATGAATGACTTACCAATCAGGCAAGTAATAAAGTAAAAGAATTTACTATATAATAAAGACCGATGTGTATTCATCTGTTTATTTATCAGTCTGTTTTTTGTCACGCTTGAAGAAAACAGGAAAAAACTAGACCAGCTTGGAAGCTGGAGCCATCCTGTCAAGGTCTGATATAAGATAAGGGGCAAAAATAGTCCAGGATCCAGATGATGGCAAAAGTACAAGCATTCACCGGCTTGCTCGAGTAATTTGGGGACGCGCAATTCGAAATTTGCGCTAATCGTAAGCCAGACAATTTTTTTTTTGTAAGTACGTTTTGGGTTAAGAGCTTAGTATTGCTATATTAAAAAAGATGAGAGGAAGTATTCAAGGAACTTTGCTCTATTTGAACCTAAAAAAAAAGATATATATTACGGACTGCTTTGTTTAAATACAAATTACAAAAAAAAAAATGCAAATTCTTTATTGAATACAAACGGTTAGAAAATAGAAAAACACTGAGCAAATCTTAAATTTACTTGTTCAGTTTAACAAACATTTTCCTATAGCATAGTTCGTCGTCAATTTGATACTATAGTTTTCTTTAATAACTGCGCAAGTTGAGATTATAGCTCGCGCAACGGGAGCACTCGGTTTCAGTATCAAGCTCATGTTAGTCGAATTCTGCGCAAGTTGAACTTGCGCAAGTTGAGGAATCCCTGTATACGGTTAGCTCATTATTGAATGCACTTCTTGCTCTGCCAACGTTGGAACCGAACCACTCAGATATTATGCTAAGTAATGGACTTTTTCATGTCAGGGAGGGACAAGAAGAGTTGCGCTCCATAACAGAAAACCCTCAACTCTTATGTTCCGTCATTTGGCAGTTCTAGCGACGAAATTGTGTCACCGGAGAAATTTTATCATGAATTTCTCGCCAACATTTTCGACGGCTGGCTACATTAGTGATAACATAACACAAATATTATTATTACGAAGAAATAATAAACACGGTAATAAGACCAATGTTCATTATCCGTTTATCTGCTTGTCTATATATCAATTTACCTGCCCATTATCTTCCACGCTCGAAGGAAACAGGAGGAAATTGGGCCAGAATGGAGATTCCATCTCACTTCTCACACGCTGCAAATGATAGCAACTGAATTAAGTCTCAGTCCTGGATGCAGTTTTAACTCTTTACCGAGAAATTCGGGAAATAAATACATCATTTGTTCCATATATAGCTCTGTCTTTGATCTTAATGCTTACACTCTTTAAGAAACAAAACTTTTTTTCTTTTAAGCTCTGAGTTCACGATGCGTAAATAGAATGAATGATTAACGAAGTAAACGTAAGCTATTCATCAGAATAGGCATAATAGAACTACGATAACTAGTGTAGAACACGAGGGTTTCATTCTAACAATTTTTTTTCTTACTTTGACGATGCTGCTTTTCATTGGAGCGAAAACAATAATCGATTGAAGTAACATGCGCATCTTCGATACGTAGCTGCGATTTATAAAAAGCGTGATGCTTGATTACCGTCCAAAAAATAACGAAAGAAGGATTGAACTGTTCAGTAAAATTGAACCCGAGAGCGCTTATCTCTTATCATCGTTTGAGTTGGCGTTAGTAGTGCATTAAGTAAATTAGTAATGAGATTGGTCACTGAAGACGTACCATCACAAATTCGTCACCATCATTTTTGACTCGCGGTTATAAATACTAGAGGGCCCAGCCGTCAAAAATAACGGCAAAATTTTGTAATTGAGCTTTTTACTTTTCCGGTTCCCAGTATAGGTTTTGCTGTATTACAGGTCTCATCCCTGTAGGCCTGATCTTTCATTAGTGAAACGCAAGTTGTACAACCATGAGTTTTGCGATAGCAAAATATCCCCTAGAAGGTAGGGAGTGAATATCAGCTTGGAATTGGCAAACATTGCACTGCACTAAGAAAAATATAATTCAGTCAAGAGAATTCACTGGAAATGCCCAGGGCTCACCATATTTGAGCGTTTTGGGCTTCCCGGTGTTGCAAATGCTTCATTTGGGTTGTATTACCTGTCCGTGGGAGCCCAAGCGTGAAGTTTTAATAATAATAATATTGTGGATACCAACTGATTGTTGAACCTCCAGCGTGGAAATTTGGCTCAAATGTAAATCTATACTATAATATGAGAGCTGTCTGTCTGTCAGTCCGTCCGTCCGTCTGTCAGAAGCCTTATTTCCCTACCTAATACTGAAGAAAAATATTCCAAGGCACCCAACTTTTCTTTTGCCAAACCGTATCCAGGATACGAACCCGGGAATTCCCGGGGTATTAGTGAAGGCCTGGTCACGGGCCTTTGTGAACTTGGTTGCTTTTGTGCACTTGGTGAACTTTGTAGACTTTGTGGACCTGGTGAAATTTGGAAAATTGTGAACTATTTCGATAGGATGGTAAGATATTTTCATATACATACTTTCATTACTTCTCCAACAAAAGTGTTGGGTTTGGTGCACTAGTAAGTACTATATAATAATTCACGTCGTGTTTTTATTTATTTATATATTTATATCTTTCCTGTCACGCTCTATGGGAATAAGATAGGAGAAAATTCAGGTGCCGATGGCGGTATCTTGCATACGGGGGTCGGACTTGAGCGTTCCAGCTGAGTGACCTGAGCTCGCCAGCATGTTCGTGTCTGGACATGTTCAGGTGCCGAAGACGGTATTTTGGATACGGGGGTCGCACTTGGGCGCTCCAGGCAGAATGTGAATTTTCATTAAAGAAGCCTCTGAACAGTACTAAGCCCAGGAGACAGAGGGGGTTTCCCTGAGGTGCTAATTTTCTACCGTCATTTATAATGACGGCCCGGGCCACTAGTTCAGTATAAAAAGACGTCTGCTCAGCGTGAAGATTCAACTGCTTCGATATCATCCAGCAAAGAAAGCGGGGATCCAGAGGCTAAGAATCCAGAGGCTGGGGATCCAGAGCCCGGGATCCAGAGGCCGGAGATCCAGAGCTATATTTGTCACCAATACTCCAAGCGCTGAAATTGTATGGTATCTCAACTTGTTTTTCAGTACATGAATTTCCTCTTATTAAACTCTTAACTGCGTGATGGAGAGACGGACCAACATTGGAGCAAGCAAGCGACCAACAACTGTGTTTTATTATACTGTGGATATTTTTATCGACAATATAATAAAGACCGATGTGTATTTATCTGTCAATTTTCTGTCGAGCTTTAACAAAACAGGGGGAAATTAGCCCAGGTTGGAGCCTCAGGTCGTCCTCTCAAGCTCCATTGAAAACTGAAAGGTAGAAAATAGGCCGGGTTGCAGAAGATGGCAAGCGTATCTTAATCAGGGAGAGTTGAAATTCCAAAATGAAGATATCGCAGTCTTCGTCTGATTCGTTCGAGTATTACCTTCTCCATTCATCAAATCTATGGCCAAGTATCGGGCGACCTCAAGTCTAAATGCACTTTTTGCATTGCTGAAGTTGAAATCTCAGCATTGATCATATCTTTAGCTTCCATTGCCACTCTTATCTATCTATAATATTAATAGCGTTGTTCCTTCGTTCCTTCCTTCGTTCCTTCGTTCCTTCGTTCCTTCGTTCCTTCCTTCGTGTGTTACGCCTGAATTCAATGTTCAACTCGCATTTGGC
>LQNS02277603.1:6287961-6298077 GCA_001587735.2 Parhyale hawaiensis | reverse complement strand
CACAAAAGCTAGGCCCTAAGCAGTACATTTTTTCAAGGCTTCATTTCCAGTGAGGGGCGCGTGTAACTTTTTAGGGAGGGAGTGTCTCCCCACGATCCTCCCCTGGCTATTCCATTGCAGGGATGTGGGGATATTATCAACCAAGAGGATAGACTTAATACATCACACATCAAGTTCCAGTGTTGAAAGTTTTACGGGTCTGTCTGAAAGGCCTTACAAAGCCGTGAAAGTTTCACGGGTCCAGCTAGTGCATCTTGAATCGTAGTTTCTTCTCACAGATGAATTTGTTGCCTAAGCTACCTATTCTTACAACTTTAATTCAATTGTCCACGATAACATTTTGGCTAAGCAAAAGAGCCATTGGACCAATAGAACATCGTACGTATCTGTGATACAAAATCGAATCAATCATTTTGAGTGTTGTTGCAGTGCCTGGAAAAGTAATTAATTTTTGTCTATGTCAGAGAAAGAAAATAAGAGTGTCGATGCATAATAATTGTGAAGCCGTGAACCCTCATCTGCATGATCATTAAAGTTGGTAATTGTATGAAGGAAAGTATGATCAGTGAAGCAGGGTCACTACAAATTCTTCGCCGTCATTCTTGACAGCGCGGGCACTCTAATAGGTGAATAATCCACGTGCAGCAATTTATTGGATTTAATAGTGAAAATTGTTTGCTCACTTGTTATGATAGTTTCACCAGTATCGACCAGAGCGTAATAGTAACTGTGAAACAATGACATCGATGGGAAAATTATACTTTTCTTAGTTCTCAGTCACGTAACTAAAGAGTGTTGTGTATAGCTAGTATCTATTGGCAAATTTAGGAATAAAGTAAAGAAAATAAATCATATTTTGATACCCTTCCACACGGCATCTACTGCTTTCAGTACACTTCCTTTCCTTCTGAGGTTCCGGAGTTGAATTATTAAACTACGTGTACAGAAAATAATCTTCAGTAAGACGTTCCCACTGGTATTGTTAGCTGATTATTTAAAAGTAACACTTGAAGTATCTGAATATTTTGAATTTCTTGTCTAGTATAGAAATTTTCCTAGAAGCGGTGCCCATGCCAGTATGTTGGTATGACGTGACGCAGGCTTTTTTTTCGTAGTTGCAAAGTGTAGAGGGAGTAGCTACCATGAGGGAAGTGTACCTGGCAATTCACCTCATTACTCAGCTCGCCATAATACAGAGAGTGCTGTGCTAGTATGACCATGGATAATTTCAGCATTTATGATCTTTGAAAAGCAATTATGAGTTTTGCATTTTAGAATTTCTTCTTACACACAAACTGAAACCTAGCTTAAATAACAACAATAGCTCCTATCTTTTCAAATTAATAATAGGCGAGCTTTTAGCATGGTGACGTCACCATAAGCATACTTTTGTATACGGAGCACCACACGAAGGAATTTTACTTATGTCTCTTTATGCATGTTTTGAAAGGTGATGATGGAGCAGGTCTCTGACATGTTTACTAGCATATGATTTCTATTGTAACATTTTTTTGTCTTTGCTTTTAAATTTTTAACATCCCAAATTACAGTAGACACGGAACAGCCTTTCAGATGGGTATGTCCTGATAGCCCAACACTTCGTTCGGATAACAGAAAAAATGAAACGCTAGAAACGCGTCTTTCTTACGTACTCTGACGTGTTTGATGATAGCACTTGAAAAAAACTAAAAAAAATAAGTTAGCATTTTTGTACTGCCAATTTGACGCCGACTAAAACGAAGTGGAATTTTTGGACTTTCGAAAAAACTGTGACAGCTCGCTAGCTAGGATACGCGATCAACAGGGGGCCAAAAATGTCTCATTTGTACAAATGTATTATAAAGATATTTATTTTAAGCGAAAGAGCAGGGGGCATTGTTTTTGAGGAACTTCAACGTTCCGTTGTTGAAACTCGGCGAATATGTGGTGTAAAATTGTTCTCTTCAAGTAGAGAAATTTTAAGTTATAATAATCATGTGGTGCAACCAAACGCATTTAGGGGAAAAAATTATTTCGTACAAAACGCAGTGCTCATCACTAAATCTCTTATCCCCTGTTCCTGATGAAGTTATTTGGTACATTAAGTAGATTTCTCTGTAGTTACTACAAATAATGTAACTGAAATATTCCTTACATTTGTCTGGTAGATTATACATTGTTGAACCGCACAAACTTTCTTTATCACATGATATATAGTACGAATAAGTATCGTCGTGTGGATGAAACGTTTTGTTGGATTAGGGGGAGGATTCTAGCAAAAAACCTTGGAATTTTCAAAATTCGTTTTTCCACTAAACAGTTGCTATACATCAGACGGACGCGCAGGCAAAATTTTATACCGCCAGGGTAAATTTAAGTGGATGCACTGCGTATTCTTCGAAAACCTCGCTTTCTATGGCGAAAATTTGAAGAAGCACATGAGTCTAACCCACATTCTTTTTCAATTTTACATACTTACTCGTACCAAGTTTCATCCAAATCGGAGCATCAATGAACCAAAATTGAGCCTGTTGGCGGGAATTTGCATGGTGAAATTCTAGAAAACGACGTTTGCAAGAAAAGGGCTGTCATATTTGCTCCAATTTCAATGATACCTGGTACACATTTGTAAAATCGGTAAAGAATGTGGGTTAGACTCATGTACTTTTTTTCCCATTTTCGCCATAGAAAACGACTCATTCAAAGAAAACGGAAATTTGGCCCCTCCCCTCCCCTTAAGAGTTGTTTTTTTTTTCGACTTCAAGATGCATCTCCTCCTACAGTTTTTCAGCTACAGGGATTATTTTGGTATCAAACGAAGCGGAAAATTTAGTCCTCCATCAAGGAATTTGTCGGTGGTTTCGATTTTCAAATTAGCAAATTCTTTGGATCGAATTTAAAAAAAAATAACTTATGCAAAAAAAAAATCCCATTATTTTAAATTCAAAAACTATAATGAATATCAAAACCTCCGACAGATTCCTTCATAGGGACACAGATTTCACTACTTTTGGACCGTCAACCAGCTCTACAGCTCAAAAACCCAAATAGGAGATGCATTTTTCCCTAACCCTGTTTTTTGTATATTTTCTTTACTAACTCATTTTCCATGCAAAAAAAAAAATAATAATAAAAAGTGTACGAGCAAAAACTCTTTCATTTTTATTTTACATTATTTATATGTGCCAAATTTCAGCCAAATCGGTTGATAAATAAAAAGTTTCTTTTTTGTCAGAACCCTCATCTTAAAAAAAAACATTTATGTGTGTGCAGGTGAACGACCTGGGCGCTGTTCGCTATTTCAACTTTCTACGACTTATGATGATCTCGTAAATCAGTTAACTATGGGGCGATATTATTTTCAGTAATGGAATAATTCATCGCATGAGCTGCAGGCAGGCCAATACTCAACTCTAACCTATTTATTTTCAGCACTTTTACTGCAAAAAATTTTGCTGTATTAAATTTGAATGGAATGAACTCACCACCCGAATGCCACAAGAGATTAAGACTGTCAGATACCTTCGTTTCTGAAATAACTTGTCACTAATTACAGCAAGACCTGCCTTTCAATGGGCACCAGCTGCCTCTTTGAAAAGTGGCTCTATATGGAGTCATATATTACTGTAAGTGGGTCTGTTTTCTATTCATAGAACATGCATAGGGTAGTGATGCCAATAGAAATCGTAATAGCTTCAAAAAATAATATCAATATAACTTCGGAAGTATAATTGCTTCTAAGACCAACACTATGTGCATATAAACTACATTTTAGAATAAAAATATGCCTGCACATCGTTCCAGAAGGTGATCTAAATTCTCTTAATCTGACAAGCAAAAATGCGAAGTGTGTCATAATGGGAGATAACTTAAATTAGCAGTGAAAAAAAATCTGTACTATAGCACTGAAATTTACGTTATACACATTTTTCCTTTCCAATGACTTTGAAGTATGGGGAGCACCGCCAGTACGCTGGTCTGCCAGTTTCATATGAATATAACTGTTTTTTATGTCTTCCATAACCCACAAATTCTGTGGAATAAACCAAGCTTGTCTGAAATTTTAGCTGCGAATATGCTCGCTCTAATAACGGAAGCCTTAGAAAGAAATACACGCAGTTATATGTCGGTGGAAATTCAATTCACGATGTTGGGCTCTCGGACACTTTGCATCCCCTTACAAAACGAGTTTTGTGAAACCGGAGCTCACAACATCGTTTGAAAATAGTTACTAAAATGGAAATTTGCATTATATTGCGAAAATAAAATACAAAAACGGTAGCATCTTGCAGATATTATTTTGCTATTTCGGAAAGTCATTATATGTTACAAAAATTTTCTGAAAGTCGGAGATTCATAACATCTTGCGGAAATTATATTACCAGACGTAGATTCATAGTAGCTACTCAGTGAAGATTGTCCTACAGAAACAAAGATTCTCTCTATCTTGCGACCACTCATTTGCCAAGGCGAAAATTTACAGTGCCTTGAAATAGCCGTTATACTGAATCGGAGATTCATACCGTTATAAAAAATCATTATCAAAATACTTGTTTTGCGAGCACTATTTTAGAAAACCAAGTATTCATAGTATTATGCGAAAACTTCTTCCATTACCGGAGATTAACAGTATTTTCCAGAAATAGGTAGTTAACCTTAGCAATCGGTAACTGAAGTGTGTTGTAGAAATAGTTGCATTATTGAAGATTCACAGTAACTTGGAGTTTTTCCTTTTTAAACCGTCACAGCCACCCGTCTTGCGAAATGGATATACAATGCCCCAGCATTTTAGGAAAATAGCACTGCAATGCCGGTAGCTTATATTATTTCTCGAAGATGAGTTTCTAGAACTAGATTTGATTTGTTGAGAATTTACAGCATAAAATGCTGCAACAGGGCATCCAAAACAATTCTCTCCCTCGCTCTCCAGCTCCCCAGACCTAATTGCCTAACGAAGTAGCTGCTCCTGCTCTGTGCACGATAAACTTTTGACTAGAACAAACACTCGCGTAACTGCGCTGCTGCATAGCCTTGGCTGCGACGCCTCCGCGTCAAAGCGTTAAAGCAGAACCGTACGCAACTGAGCAGATCAATGCTGCAGTACCAACTGCGTCGTTTCTCATCTCTGCTGACGCTGTGAATTTTTGTAGCAGCTACGAATGGCTTTTGCCTTTCTACGGAAGTACTGGGTCGGGAGTAATGATCTGGTCTTCAAATGGTCGTTTCTGCTCTAGCGTGAGTGGGGTGGTAAAAATGATGCAGGCGGTACTCTTGGTTCGCGTTTTAAATGCGTGGGTTACGTTAGCGAAAAAGCTCGCATATATTGAATTTATATACATTATATAAAGAGCGTTATGTTCCATGATCATTTCAACACCGCCCTAAATTTTAAATTTGGTACTTTTGCATAATAATGCTGCACCAAAGCACAGCTAAAAAAACAGCAACAATTGTATAGCATAGTCATCTACTTAAAAAATAGTCTAAACAGTGAGGCATTACTTCTCTCGCGCACGACTTACAAATCGTATTAGGGCGACTTTTCTCGCATAAAGAGAATCATTGGTCAGAGTTATTGTCCATTCGAATAAGAGCAAATTCGTATTTAACGAGAACCACGCTTAGTTTTATTCTAAAACAAAAGTTACCCACTAAGCCAACCAATAGGAAAGCTCCATTTTCACTTACGTCACTTTGGTGCATGTTAAGGAATTATTTCAACTGGAGGTACAGTCCATGTTAAACGATCACCCGGACAATCTAATTGCTACAGTTGGTCCTGTTGCTGCCCTTACTGTGACGTTGCTTTGGTGACACCAATTTATTATAAAACTGGTATGAAAGCACTTTCTTCAGTTCTACTGCAGTGCAGCAGTGTTGTTTCTTTACTGCTGGTCGGTATAAAATCTTCTTATAAGCAATCACGGCACGGGGCTTCCTGAGATAGGTATAGACAAAGCTGTACTCCTGTGAATTTCCTTGGCAATAATTTAAAGTTAACTCGTTTGCAGTTTTGCTTTGCTACGTGCTCAACTTTTATGCTTACAGTAACTTATGTATATATAATATATATTTTACACTGTGCTAATATATATAATATAATATGTATATAAAATTTAGTGTGAGAATGGGTTATATCTAACTGTTATCATTGAAGGTTCTTCCATCACGTACACAAACAATAATTGCTAACGAAGTTCATGCAGTATACGGTGCTTGTTAATTTATATAAACTCAGAATAAGCAATAAAAACATACGGATTCTCGAGTGAATACGATGCTTTTAGCTGAGAATATACACCGTAGGCCATACCTGAATGCATGATATAATTACTCACTGCTCTGCTATTATTCGAATACTAGTAAAATAATAACTAAATGATATCCTGATAAGATAGGTCATAAAATTGTGCTATCGATGCTGCACAGAGCCTGGCACGGTGGCCATCGCCGATTATACAATGGCGATGGTGTGTAGACCATCGCCATCGAAAAAAATATGATGGAACATGGCAAAAATTCATCGGCGATAGCGATGGTCCAATTGTTCGGTGGAAATCGTACCAAACAATCGGCGAAGGCCATTTTCTCCATCGGCGAAGGTGTTATGAGGAAGAAATGGTCCGATGAAATGACTGAACATGCCATCGGCGACGGCATACGATGGGCATCGTCATCAGTTGTACTTCCGATGCCGATGAAATGAGGCTAAAACTACAGAAAAACAGTCTTACGTGATTGAAACATCCATTTTTTAGTAACATTACAACAAGCAGGGGGTTACAAAGTTTATTTTAATACATTTCCCAGATCTAACAATTTTAATTAATAACTTGGGTCGGGATACACGAAACTTCGCTAAGTATATTTAGCTCACAGATTTTCCCTTAACTTCAGAAAAATGCACTTTGTCAGCTCCGGGCACATGCACAAACGATTTTCACTTTCCCACCAAAAGATTTTCCTTTATTTTTGTACTTAAGTTACGGGTGCTAGGGCCATCCTTAAATGCAATAAAGGAACAGCTGCAGAACCAAAACATCCACGAGGAAACACGAGTGAAAATTTCGTTCATTTTACATAAGAATGACATTCTCTAAGTATTTCTACAAAAGGATCGCTTAAAAATATTATTTTAGTTTTGTTTACCCAAGCGCTCAACTAGCAGCAAAATTTCTTGCACGTCTGGCAACTTTGCACGAACTTCGAAGCCGTAGTATCCAATTTTCTATTGGATACTGTCAAACGCTTTAGGGGTGTGGATGAAACTGATTTTACACCATAATCTTTTGATATTCCTTTATAGTAAGGCACTTTCTATCTTTTGTTGCTTGTTTAGAAAATTATAAAAGTGCACAGCTCTTTTAAAGAATCACCCAGCTGAGCCAGCTCCATAGAGAGAGTAGCGTAACTTTAAGTTAGGCTGAAATTTTCACTACTGTTTCGGTCGACATACGGTAAGTACTACACAAGAAGGGGAACAACAAAATCTTCGGATACTTTGTAGTACATACGGGGAACAAAAGACTGTTCACGAGTCCCAGCTGTCTTTTCAATGAGTTTTTTCATCTAATCGTAAAAATTTTTTGTTGCGTCCTTGTAAACACAGCGTTGAATATGCGGTGCTCTAGTCCGAAAATTGCCGTGCAGTTCAGCTTGCAGCATGCACATAGCTAAAGAATCAATTTAAAAAGCAAAAACTGTCTTAACATTTGCAATGATTTTTTTTATTCATGGTCTCATCGGTTTTTATACTAAAATTGGTTGTAAGGCGTCTAAAACAAGAAAATATGACATGTAGTCTAGTCACAGCAGAAAAGGAAGAAATCAGCTGATCGTCGGCGTTTTATTTTCGCGCTCCATCTCTGCTTGTAACGGGGGCTGTGATTGGTCGATATTTGGCTAAGGCACGCACAAGGGCCTTAAGAGACGATTAATGCCTCTAAAATTATTTTGTGCATTGGAGATTTAGTCGACTTAAGATGTCCTCAGGATAAGGCCATTTAAGCGGTTTCAGGAAGAAATTTCTATTTAGCGTTACGGGCCCTGGGCCGGGATGCATGACACACCACTAAGTGTATTTAGCTCCAGATTTTCTTTAGAAAAATGCATTTTGTGTGCTGCGGGCTAATGCAGAATCTCCTCCTTTGCCCTCCAAAAGAGATTTCTCATTATTTTTGCACGTAAGTTAAGGCTAGTATGACCACCCTTAAATGCAGTAAAGGAAACAGCTGCCAGAGCACATGTTTAATAAAGAAATATATAACGAGTGCAACTGCGGTAAATTTTAGCTAATATTAATGTTCTTCATTTATTTGCTCAAGAATTTTCCTTAAAAAATAATCTTTCAGCGTTGTTATCTAAACGCTCCATTTGTAGTGAAATTTTCTTCACACGTCTGGCAACTAGGCTGCAACCTCTGGCAGCAGGCAGCTTCCTGTGAACTTCGAAAGCAAAATTTCAAAATTTACTGAATATGTTAGGCTATGAGTGAAACTGATTTCACAGTATAATCATTTATTTTCGCTGACTAGTATGATGCATCCTAACTTTTACTGCTTGCTTGGAAATCATATTAGAGAATTGCACAGCCTTCACAAGGGATGCCCAACTCTATACACGAGCTTAGGCTAATATTTTTCACTGTTTTGCCGGCGTAGCTAGCATGTAGCTAGCTAACCAACAATCTTAAGTCACTTCATTTTAACTTCCTATTGTAGAAGAACGATTTTAAGGAAAGGGGTCAATAAGAAGCAGTTAGCAGAGTAGCTACCAGTATTTGCTATGGCTACATTTAATATCAAAAGTGCAGAAATGCTATGATTTGTAATTGCAATATAAAATCCTTTCAAAAACTTTAAAATACTTCATATTACTAATACAACTTGACAGATATAGCTATCAACTAGCTAATTAAAAACAGAGTAATGAACTACAGAAAGTGAATTAGTAATAAAATCGTTTAAAAAACTTGGAAACACTTTAAAATACTAAGAAAGCTCGATAGAAATAGCTGGCTACTAGCTAATTGCAAGCAGAGTATTAAACTTAAGAAAATGAAATAGCTACATATGCCTACATCCTTCTTATGAGCTCACTAGCTATCTAATAGCAACTTTAACTACTACTTCTAACTTTCAGTAGCTGCTAGCATATCAGAATACAATTAGAAATGCATTTCTGAAGTGAAATAACACAAAATTCAATAAGTTATAGGTTTTTTAATAAATATAAGCAATAGTTGACCGTAACCGTCCTAACAGTCAAACGGATTCCTGAATAGAAACAATTTAACTCATCCTTTCAGTTGTGTAAATAAAATATAATGTCTAGAAGTAAAACTTTTTATTTTACAATATTTATAAATAAAAACCAAACAAATCGAATAAAAACAAAACAAAAGAGTTTTTCTTTGTTAGTTTAAACTATGTTTTTTTGCTTTGTTTAAGCCAGCCAACCCTGCTAGCAACCCTGGTGTTTTCACACCCGGAGCAACCATGTCCGTCCACATCACTGTAGAGGTCCATCGGTAGGACCCGCATCTTACCCTCAAACATACATATGCCACAGCGATAGACGTTCAGTAATATATTGTTTACGAACTTAATGTGGTACGCCTTTTCTGTTGAATGATTAAGGTGGTTAGGCTGCTTTATCGATCGCCTGGTGTGGAAAGGTTTACAAATATGTGAAGAGCTATAGCTTAACAATTTGTTTCCTGTTTAGTGGTAAAGTTTCTCGTGATGTGCTATTTTTTCATGTAAGGTCATTCTTTGCAATGTTTAGGTTATTTTGTTAATCTTTATCGCCTGCGAATGAAGTTAGAGGGGTGATAATGTTCTCGTCCTGTGTATTTATTTGTATGTCTTCTCCACCCAAAAATTGCCAGAAATAACACTGGTCTGCATCAAAAATGCAACAAAAATGTCACTATCATTTTCTGTACCTATTTTATGTGCTGAACACTGTGGTAGTGGTCATTTTGCCCCTGAAGTTCTAATGTCCATGTAACAGTACAGTATATGTCCTATTTTGTGTATCTGGTGTTTGATTAATGACGTTTATATATTTTGTTGCAGATTATATTTTGAAGTGTTGTTGCAGATTATAAATTAAAGGGGTGTTACAGATTAATAT
>LQNS02277603.1:6234681-6247656 GCA_001587735.2 Parhyale hawaiensis | reverse complement strand
TGACATAAAACTAAGGTTTAGAACTCTTGAAAGACTGGAAAAAAAGAAGATCAAATTACTATGTCATCTTTCGTTCAACGAAACATGTTTACGTAACGATTTGCTGCCCACTTACACAAATATATATATATATATATATTCTGCTAGTCTTAAAGTTCTAATTGCCTGCATTAAGGTGTTTAATAAACAATTTTCTTCCAACAAAAAATCAGCTCTGTTCTGCTCATTATGAGTGAAAAAGTTAATCGTTCGTTCGTCGAATAATTTGACAGAAGAAACTTGAAACGCACTATACAGAGCACGACATATGCTACGGTAACATCTTCAACTGATGGGTCCTCCAGTTTTCTTGGCTTCAGACTTTACCAGTATTTTTATTTTAAATGATGAATCGCCTGATTTCTTACTTGCGGGGCTTGGTGTGAGTTGAATTAGTTTATAGCTAGAATGCTGGCAGAAGCCCACAGCCTGGGGTATAGCTCAACATCAAGTGAAAAGAGCCTGGGAGACACTTCAAGTCGCACAGACGTTGCTCACTGGGCTGAGCAAGGCCCTGGGCGTGTCAAGGTGGGCTTGAGATCAGCAGCCCGTGAGACCTTTTGACAGAAGACCAACAAACTTCGTACATATACGATGCAACTGAGTAACCCAATTGTTTCCCAGGTGGAAATTGCAAAATTTTGCCCGTAATGAAGAAACTCTCATTTGTCCTAGCTGGGTTTTATGTAGTGATTGCCAACTCTCTGGGTGCTCCTGCAATTGCCCACTCTATGCTCATTTTAACCCTATAGCTGCTCATCTTACAATCTGGGGCTCGTTAGCCATTATTGCTCGAGTGATTACGATCATCACCATATATGTGTGAGAGGTGTCTCAGCGAAATATTTAAATATATCATATCAGCCGATTTTCTCACCGATGTACTTCGGCTACTTACCGAACAGTATCCCTTTGGATGTATCCTAGCGTAATTATAACAAATGCAGCTTTAGCAGCTAAGCCTGCGGGTAAAATATCATTGTTCATTGAGCTTCATCCGAGTTTCGTAATATGGGGGACTTGCTTGTTATTCATATTATTTACTACAAATGTAATGGATTCACTTCTGTATACCATAAAGACACCTGTTGCTTACACGTGGAGTTATTGGCGATGATATTGCATGCTGTTCCAGCTGTATAAAACATAGAAATCTAAGCAAATAAACCAATCATGGGCCCATACGACATCTGTTAATTTGTAGGTATGTCCTTTATCTTGTTGTGAGTCACACTCTCAATATTAGGACGAAAAATTCAAATATATCGTGAAATTAGTGATCACCACCTAAATATGGACACTCATGTGCCTCATATCTGTTCGTAGCTTTTTGAGTCATATCCCCCAAGCACCAGGACAAACATTCAAACACACAAACGGATGAACCGATCATCACTAAAATTTGGTCATTTTTGCCTTTAAACATTTCTAACAATTCCGGGTAATTTCTTTAATATCTAATACTAAGAATGACCGTCGTGTGCTTATAAATATATATATATATATGTATATTTATTTATATGTTCGGTGTCACGCTCTTAACGAAATAGATACCCAAAATTTAGCTCTAGCCTCCCTGGCTTCATCAGTTTAATCATCGGCTAAAAGACTGTGCTGATCCTGCCAAGCTTCATGGGAAACTGATAGGTAGAAAATATTCCAGATTGATGATGATGGCACTCGAACAGGATAACTGATTCCAGTCTTTCTTTGACAAATTTGAAGTCCACTCGATGCAGATGCATACAGCTTCTCTAAACAATCTCTTCCATCGTGATGTGTACTCTCTTCTCAGGTCCTCTCCATCCAAACTTCAGCCGCCTTTAGTTTACACTGATCGTCTTATTTTGACTGCATAATTATCGAGGCAAATGGTAAAATATTCTTCAGCGGTCAGCACGAGCGTAAAAGCACGATGATTTCTTGGCAGTGAATGGTTTTCTCCATTTTGGGTTCTTCTTTCAACAGAAAGAGTTATATGCCACCCTCGAGTATATTGGATACAGACCTCCATATTCATTAGAAGCAATATCGACTGTGGGCAAAGAATATTGCTAATCGTTAGTAAACAATGAATGCAGTTCTTGCTCTTCCAGCATCTCTTGCCGTTCCCGTGGGGCCTGATATTCATTACTTTACTCTACATCGAAATTATAGTTTCTTTTCGTACGATGTAGCTACACATTTTGTAGCAAATCTACGAAGCGTAGAGAAACCATCTTTTCCGGTATAGTAGACGTAGTAATTATTTATTCCAACTTCTTAGACGCAAAAATTTTGTTATGCTGAAGCTATCTCACTGTGTGTTCTGGATACGCAGCGGAAATGATTCAGTGATGTTTCAGAGCTTACTTATAAAGTTTTCTTCTTTTTTTGCATGTTATGTAAGGGAAGGAAGAAGTGTGCTAAAGACGAATTGAAGTGTACTGCTCAGTAGAAAGCACGTATCTCTTGCGCTAATTTGAGTTGGCCGTCGTAGCGTTTTCCTCTACATGTATGTTAGTAAGGAAAGTACATTCAATGAAGAAATGTAATCACAAATTTCTTGTGATGAAGAAGAAGAAGCAAGTCAAAGCAAGTCACCGACCTATATTAAGCAAATTTATATATCTCTTAATTTGCGTTAATTTTTTCACGCACGGGTCCACTAGTTTATTGAGTATGGTCCGACCAGCATTAGTCAAACACATAACCGGACAAACCGATCATCCCCAAATGTAGTAAGTTGTATCTTTTAACATTTCTAACAATTCTTGCCAATTTCATGAGCATCCGTTTGTAACTTTTTGGGTCATGTTGCAGTTAAATTTAAAGTCAAAGATAGAGACAAACACCCAAACGGAATGACCAACAGATCTTCACAAAAATTTGGCCATTTGCTGTTCGTAACATCCTTATAAAAGAAATGGTAGAGGAGATCTTAAAGTTTCATTTTAGAATAAGGCAACACATTTAAGTATGGAAACAATATTCTTTAAATGACCTCCATTATTGGCCAAGCAATCGCTAGCTCATATACAACGGTGCTGTTCATTTCTTTGTCTAACGTCGCTGTTGAAATGCGGTTGATCTCTTGGCTGATGTTTCTTTTCAGCTGCTGCAAGGTTTCAGGCATATGAATGTAGACTCATGCTTTGAAGTATTCCCAGAGAAAGAAATCAGGAGCGCTTAAATCTGGAGATCGGAGTGGACACAAAATGTCGCCAAAACGAGAAATCAATCTGTTTGGGAAAATTGTCTTCAACATTTGAATTGTTGCTCCTGCTGAATGCGCTGTAGCTCCATCTTGTTAGAAATACCTCTTTTCTGTGTTGCTGTCTTCAATATCAGGTAATAAATATTCTTGAATCATCTGTCTATAGCGGTCTCCATTAAGACAAATTGCATCACAGTATAAAAAAAATATATATGGTCCAATAATCCTGGAAGGCGTGATGCCACACCATACTGTTACTTTAGCAGTGTGACGTTGACGTTCATGAATTAGCTTTTGATTTTCCAGCGCGCAAAATCTACAGTTTTATTGATTATTCTCTTGAAATGGCATAGATGTAGATCGATTAGAAGCAATTGAAGAAATTTTGATACCCACGACGCGCGTTTCGCTGTTCTCCAGCTCATCAGGTAAAACCATCGAGGTGAAAATTCGATTCATCGGTCATGATCAGATTCTTCACAAACTCTTCATTTTCTGCCAGCTGCAAAAAAACGGTTAGTAAAGTCTAACCGCTTTTGGTAGTCCATAAGTTAGAATTTTGTGTTATTGGAATTTTATATGGATGATACTTTCGATCTCTTACCAAAATCCGTCGCAGTGAAGTACGTGACATTCCCAGTTGAATCGAATGTATCCTAGGCGACGTTTTTGGCCGATCCGCTACACCCGTTGCAACAAGTTAGATTGAAGCATCATTTCTTACGGCCCCATGCATGGTCTGCCCCTACGTTGTTTGTCTGTTGTTGTGCCGCTTTCTCAAAATTTCAATACCAGTAATCTTATGCATTTCATCGAAAGACGTCTTTCAATACCAGCAATGTTCCCGCATATCCTCTGAACTGCAGTAACCGAATAATTACTTCGGAAGTAAAGTTAAACGATTCTTGCTCGTGTTTGCACTGAGTAACGCTTCATTTCGAGAGAAGGATATATTATAGATATTAGCAGCAATATGTTGCATTGTCGGTAGAATAGATACAATATAATAAAAAACTTTAAAATTTCCTTCTGCATTTGCAAAAAAAAGCAAATCGCTTTACCATTTTAGTATTTTTATTAAATTTTTTTTAAAAGCACCTTACTTATGGCCCACCTCATGTAATGCAAAGTTTTGTGTATTTATTTGGTGTCCGCATCGTAGTGAAATAGCCGAAAAATAAGCCAGGTTGCAGATATCGTAATCAAGTTGTGTTTCTATGGAGATCCGTGTCCCTTTATTGTCTGAATGCATTTCTTGCCCCACAGGAGATTTTGGCTATCGGGTTCCCTTCTGATGGAATTCAGTGAACAATAATCAGACCAGGTTGCAGAAGATGGCTAAATTTAGAATACTTATCGTTGTTAACATCGAATGCAGTTCTTGCTCTTCAAGCGTCTCTTTCCGTTCTCGTGGAGTCTGATAGTCATTACTTTTTCTTTGCATTGAAATTATATTTCCTCTCTGTTCATGCTCTACACATTCAATAGATGATCAACTATGAGCAGAGGAAGCGAGTTTGCCCGGATAGTAGATGTAGTAATTCTTTAGTACCTCTGCCAAAGAGGTTATGTTTTCATCGTGTTTGTCTCTCTGTCTGTCTGTCTACATGTTTGTTTGTCTGCCACCAAGATAACTCAAAAAGTCCTCAACAGATTTGAACGAAATTTTAAGGGATTGTTAGGTATGTTAGGAGGAACAGCTGATTAACTTTTGGTAAATATATGTCCATCCCTTTCTTTCTTTGTTTGTCTGCCTCATTTTTCTCAATGCCATAACTCAAAAAGTTAAGAATGGATTTTTATGAAATTATTATGAGTTGTTGGGTATATAACAAAGCGTAAATGACCAAATTTTTGTAATGATCCGTTTATTCGTTCGTCACTGTTTTTATTTTCTGCTTGTTAGCACAATAACTCAAAAAATAATGAATGGCTATTAATGAAATTTTTAGGGGTTATTAGTAATGTTAAAAGACATAAATGATTCAAATTTGATGCAAATCGGTGCGTTCGTTTGTCTGTTTGACTCATGTTTGTCTTAACGTTTGTTAGCAGTAAAACTCAAAAAGGTATGAACGGATCTCTAAGAAAATTGCACAAGCTGTTACTACTATCAAAAGGCACAAATGATTAGATTTTGGAATTTATACAATGAAAATAATGGTTTCAGAGCCAATTTGAATTTTTTGCTACCATTGCCTCGCTTGGCGGAGGTATGCGCTCTCAGAGTGCTCTAGTTTCAACTTGCTGTCTTCTTTTGACGACTGTTCCTGTAATTTTGCAAAGAACCGTCCATGACTTTGTGATAGAGAAAGCAAAAACAGGTATACAGATAAGAAGACACAGATACAAACACGCAGACAAACTCTTCAAAAACGTAACCTCCATGGCGGAGGTAATAATCGCTCATTGGCAGCTCTTGTACGCGTCGTAACAGACGTAATACGTTATTCGATTCGATTTTTGGCTTTGCATTAAGATTCATGTTCTTGCAAGTGCATAATTTGCTTTTAAATGTAAATTTTTCATTCGTGAAGCTTTCAGTACGAAGTAAAATTTATTTAGAAGTAGAAGTCAAAATTGTTGATAGGCGGCTCAGAATTGCGAAATGCTTCTAGATTTCCAAAATTTGCAAATGAAGGCGAATAAAATTTGCTACGAGAATCAATTTTACTAACATAAACTAAAAGTGTTTTTATCTATATACCATAATAAAATTATTTACATTACATCTAAATTTTGTTCCCTATTTAATGAACTTTGTGTTCTCCACGGAATGCAATATTCAACACGTTCGAAGGTTCTGCACACCGATGTCATGACTGCGAAAAGTCAATACATGTTCAGATACGAAGAAAAAAAATGCCAACTTTGGCCAAACCTTTGATCGCGGAGACAGAGCTTTAACCGTAACGTAGGAGTCAGTCCTGGCAATATTAGAATTTGCATCACAAACGCGCCTGCGCATGCATACGTTGGAAAAGTTTGTGTGTGTAGCGAAGTTCCTTGCTCTTCTATCTCAAAACACGAATATATTTCACACATTCTACCGTTTGACACCATGGAAACCTGACATTGCAAAATTGACACACAAGTGTCTGTTATTTTTTTTTTTTATTTAGACTTTCAAACAAGCCTGTGCATAACGACAGTAGCTGCTGCTGATGGTGTGGTGGAGCATGAGAAATGAAAGAATGTCGGCACCCTTATGGTGGGCTGGAACTTCTGAGGTCGTAGAGGTACACCACTGAATATTAAACGATAGCGCGGATTATTATAACACAAAAAGAGTGAACTGAGTGGCTGAACCCTTTACTAGACAATCACTCATAATACTAAGTTACTATATTAATCAAAGTGGGCATCTCAACAAAAGGGTGCGAGACACACAAGACGAGGTGCGATTCTCCGAGTGAGACTCCAGTTGGGGACCCTAGGGAAATTCTATAGGTATGGGCTGGAGACCCTCTAGTGTGTTTGTGCAGATTAAAATATAGGAGATGAGAGTGTTTCTCTAGATTGAGATAGACAAATACGGTATAAACCTTGAGGGGTTGTGGTATCGTGGCAAACTCAGCTGGTTTCAAACAAGCAGGTATTGTAACTTTTTATTCTTAACACAAAGCTATTGAATTTTGTCGATTCTAAGAGCAGAGGTAATGGATTTTATGATTTTAAGGACAAAGACATAGTCAAGAATGTAGCCAGAGGGCAATGTACCATCCAATGCAGCTTATGCTCTGATGAAGCACTCAAATGACAGTACAGTAATTTTAAAAATATAACACGCTAGTGAATACATCTTTGGACTTTTAACAGCACCTCAATCATTATTGTTAATGCACGCATAATTCCATAAATTTCCAGGCGATTGATGACAATAATATATAGTAGAATCTAACGGGTCCAGCTGCGGCCGAAAGTCAGTCCTTACGGCGTCTGCTGCCCACTACCTAACTCTGGAGCCCAAAGGACTTCAGTGTGAAGAGTGTCTACCGATGCATTTCTGTTAGCGATAGAAGTGCATCACAGGACCCCACCGACACACGCGGTGATGCGTCAAGAGCCAACTGGATGCGGTCAGTTGACTGAATTAGCAGTTGCACTCTTAGACTGAGCAATTCATCGGTGTCTCTGATTAGCACGTTTTAAAAGGCGTAATGGAATCCGATTAGCTTTAACTTGTGCGGGTCCTCAATCTAGAGCGTTCAATTCAATAATTTTGTTTTAGCTTTAAGCGTTAATCACAGATTCAATTGTAATGGGCGTTGTAGTTTTTGAGCGTAATTGATTATTTTCTGTTAACAGGTAACGTTCCTAGCAAAAAGGACAATAAAACTCTCTAGACCGAGCTCTTGATACTAGATTACCTCGCTTAAAGTAGGCAAACCGTGCACGCCTCATGTGGTAGTCAGAGCCTGCAGCTGCTCTGTGAGGAATAAAAAGTTCGTTGCACATAGGGGCAGCGCTGTTTGCAGGCTCGCGTATGAAGTTTATAGCTTATTTCGTCCCGCTCTCAATTCAATCTGTTATCTTTACCTAAGCTCTCCTAAATCGCGTCAATTTGGGGGGGGGGGGGAGCGCAATCATAAGAATTAAGAACTTCTACAACGCAGTGCAGAGTATGCAGGGCGTGATGCTGAAGTATTGTGGTGTACTTCACTTCCCGTGCTTCTAATCAAGTCTGTCGCCACAGAGTCCAATGCTTAGTGCACGACTGTGGCAGCATGCAAGGAATTATGTCATAATTACATCCCTGGAACGCATGACTTGACGTTAGTAGTTAATACAACAGTGTCGGTGGGTTTATTTGTTTAGAGCGTCGTGAGTGTCAGACGAAGCAGGCGACAACACGCTTAATATTGATGAAATATACATGTGCATCCACCAGGAACGTTTCAGAGGTTCGGCAAAAACTAACTCACTTCCTACTAGGGAAAACTGCCGGTAATGCCCCTCTAAAATCCATCGTATATTCGCTGCTGTAAAAAACAGCCAGTGCATACACATGAAGAAATTTAGAGCCACTTTTCGCTACAAAACGACCTCGTCTGTGTACAAGCCACATACTGACGGTCCTTTGCAGCGCCTGAGTCGTCCATTTAGCCTGGTGTGGTCTCTAATAATCCAATTATGAGGGGTCAGTATATGCTGCTCACGACCTCAGCCAGTTACTGACACTGAGGGCAATCAGCCGGGCTCTGCTGCGGCCGTGGGCTCTGGCGCACCCGAGTCACGGAGGAATGACTGAAATTCTCTACTGAAGTTGGCCAATGCGAAGAGAATAAGTGATTTTCTGGCCGCCAAGTTCAGAAATAAATGCCAACGCTGCTGTCGGTCTGTATACAGACATTATAAATTCGCGTGGATAAAAGCAACTCTACATTACAGGAACATATCTTCAAGTCTTTTCTAATTTACTGTAACATACTCACAGAATTCATCACGTACCCGGAAGCTCAAAACAAAGCTATAAACAAGGATATAGACGTAGATAAATAAAGTTTAGCGTCAAAATACTTCATTCGAGTCATATCTAGTTGCTTTAAAGTGTGTTGAAATTATTAACAGAGAGAAATACTGCAAGGTACGGCAGATGGTCTTAACACAAACGCATGATTAGAAGTAAGCAAAAAATAGCTGAAGTTTGAGTCGCTTAGTGACAAGTATTACTAAGTACGCTATATATAAGAACTTACCGGCACCGAAGTGAATGCATTAAAGTCCTTGAGAATTGGTTGCATTGTCTGGCTACATATAGTAGAACAATCACCCAACAAACTTGTAGCCTCAAAATGCTCGAACTTCTACTCTTTACTAGGGAATAAGAATAACGGGTGGAACAGACAAGCATACAAAGGAAAAGAACGATCGGGGTCCGCGTCATGGCGTGGGAGACTTCGCTTCATGTTTATGCTTTTATCATTGATATTACCGTCTATTCTGCTCAACCTAGACGTTCTAGTGAGAGCTCAATATAAATCTGTATGGTAGGTATTGTATTCAGGCCCATTTAATAAAAGTTATTTTTCTTTGTACATACATATATTATCGATAAGCTTATCGTAATGCTGAAGCAAGCCGCTGACTTCATAGCTTGAGCAGAAAGAAAGGAAGCAAACACATTTTTAGGGAGCGTTCGTACGTCATTCATCTCAAGACGTTCGCTTATCCACTTGTCCGAATACGTTAATTTAGCCTAGAAATATTAGAAAAATACCCTCTTTTCTGAATTTTAGTTGGTAACAAAGTTGAATAGACACTCCTAACTTGCCTAGTGACACTTGTAGATGAAACTGATTTAACCGTAAGCATTTTAATAACTTTTTGGGGCGCACGCAAAGTTGTGCTGACAGTGACGCTACAAAACTTTTGGATGAGTGGATAATGAACTGATAGACATACAATATCAGTAATTTTATTTCTCAAACTCGTCGTATTGTTTATTATCCTGACTTGTTCCTTGTTCTTAGGGACTCTGTATTTTACGGTATTACATGGAAATGCCGATAAAAACGTCTAAATATAGAATTGCATTTATTAAATTTTGTCAGTATGTATATACAATGTTACCTACGTAGAAGGCTCTGCTTCTACTTCTAACTTAAAGCGCACGTGGGGTCGACTGTGACGTCATAGGCTTGAGTGACGCTGAGGCCGTGACGTTGCGATTTTTTCGATCAGCTGATATCAGTTTCTCTTTTTCTTATTACTCCCCGCTCCTTACCGTCTACGTTGAGCATGAATTTCATCAAAATTACACTAATTTGAGATCTAAGCATTTACCTGTCAGTAAATTAGAAATTTCAATCGCCAAAGTGTAAATTCCTGCTTTGCAGTTGCTCTCAGAGGGATTTAAATTGGCGTCCTGGTGCATCTTCCGACCACACTACTGCATGAAAGTGGAAAGGTTGAGGTAGCAAGCGCTGCAATCTAAGATATTTCGCAAAGAATTGTGGAGTTGTTGCGTTTGTGCTATTTGCCAAGCGTCACTTTATGGACTTGATCAGGTATTCGGTTTGGCTAAGAACACGTCTTATTCTGAATACTTTTCATTAATATTTACAAGACTGGCGATTGGTATATTCGGGTAGAAATGCACAATAATTTTATGCATTATACTTGTATGAAACTAAGTTTATTTCGGCAATGCACACCATTAACGTAAAACTTGGTGCTTTTTCATTTGCTACGTCTAATACGCAGCCTTGAGAATCCCTGGAAATCCAAATAAAAGAAGTGCATATTACTGTATTTGGCTTCCGCTTGTCAACTCTTACTTACTTTTCCTATACAATGGCTTTATCAACTGAAACTAGGCTCGTATAAAATATGTCAACAATTAGTACAGCGCTTCTCAATTGTCCTCATATAACTGAGTTATGTGCCAGTTTCATAAATTTTTTACACACCAATCAACTGGCCTCTGATTAATACTCCATGGCTCCTACCAACAGAAACCGCCCTTACCGAAATGATAGCCGTGCAAATGTGTTATCGCTCGAGACTAGCAAACGTCGCATCTACCGATCGAGCAGAACATAAATTTGACAGGAGCGTAGAATGAATCTCGACATTCTCGCTATAAATGAGGAAAGAATTGTGGAGGTTCATATGAAGACATTTAATTCTCTACGCAGACCGGCTGCCAGGTGATTTCGAGGCAAGTGTCATCTCAATGAATCCAAAGGCACTTATAGTAACGCCAAACTTTAGCTAATTTCTCTCAAAAAGCATCGAAAAAATTGATAGGTATACATTCATTTGCTAAGATTCTGGAGTAGCATACATAGGCCACACTTAGCATTTGCTGTTCAATTCTGGTCACCGCATCTATGTAAAGGCATCGATAACGAGGATAGAGTCAAACGCAGAGCTGTTACGGCGCAGTTTCCATAGGTTTTGCTGCATATCTCTTACCGTATCCGTGACGTATTTGTACCCGTTTCTGTACTTCACTCTATTCGCCTGTAATCTACACCAATGTCGGGCCGGACCACAGATTGTATATTTTTTTTCATTTTGTGCTGTCGTGGAAGCGACACTTTTTTTGGGATATAGATATATTTGTGCTGAATAGTTTTTACTAGTGCTGTATAGTCTTTATTATTACTGCATAATACATTTAAGTGATCTCTGCATACATCAGTACTAGCTCTTTTTATATTTTCAGAGCTCTTTAAGTGTTGATGTTTCGTCAGGCCTGTTTTACCAGTAATGGTCCGCCCCCCAAGGTTTGAAGTAAAGCTCATGCTAATATTACCTAGTCTTTCCGTCCTGTGCCCTAGTTCAGAGATTGTGTGGTTATTGGGGTAGCCTGTAACAGAGCAATAACATTGATACCTCAGCTGCAAAACAAGCCGTGCGAATGTGGCCTAAGATATCTGGGCCTGATCTCTCTCGAGCAAAGACGACTCAGGTGGCAACTACTCAAGTATATGAATGGCTTCCAGGACGGGCCTATAACGGGACTTTTTGAAAGAGACGTTGATGATCACCTGCGAAACAACAGTCAAAAACTCAAGCAGAAGTGGGGGTGCGTTAATTTGGTCAAAATTTCTCATTTTCATTTTTTTTTAGTGAAATATTGTCCTTGGACGAGGACAGACCTGTGGCCAAAAAGTTTTGTCCCTGGGCGCATTGCAACACCTCGAAATGGGGGGGGGGGGGCAAAGTCCCCTTCAGAAGTAGGGGTAAAAATATAAAGTCGACCGATTTGGCTGAAATTTTGTAGTTATATGTAAAATCGAAACTGAAATCAATTTTTACCATAAAAACTTTCCTATTTTCTTCTTCATTTTTTATTTATTCTCATTTTTTCGAAAGTTACCTATAATTTTATAGTACTATTATTAGTGTTATAATTATTATCATTATTATTACTACCTATTCACAATGAAAACACTGTGAAAAATTGGAACAATTATAACAAAAATATCAGTGAGATATGGGTGTAATATATATATATCAGTGACAAACTGAAAAACCTTTCAATTCAAGAACGAAAATACCTACTTCTCGGAGTTTCATCTCTAGCATAAATTGGCTGATAATCGAAGGGGTGAGAGCAAAATACATAAGTCATTTGTGCATGACTATTTGCATTGTAATAATATCATATTTAACCCATTACACGCAGCTTTTTATTGTTATGGACGCTTTCAAACTATTTTTCCCATAAAATAAACGTTTTTCGGCTCTCCTGAAAAATTGTCAATTTCTACATAAAGCTCGCATAGAATTTTCCATTTTTAATGCTTTAATAAAAATAAAGACAGTTTTGAAATTTTCCAACCATTCCCCACAATCGTATGTTTTTAGATTTTCTGCCTCATTTCTTTTAATATAGCAATTTGCAGCGTAAACCTACGTATTTCAAAATAATTTTAGTCACTTTTGAAACTGCAGGCTGAAAGAAAACAAGACAGAAAATGAAAAATCTAAAAACATAGGATTGTGGATAATGGTTTGACGATTCCAAAACCGTCTTTGTTTTCATTCTAGAATAAAAAATAAGAAATTTTATGGAGCTTTGTAAGCAATAGGACAATGCAAGTTTACCCTGAAATTCGACGATAACAAGTAAGCGAAGAAGAAGAAAACGGGAAAATTTCCCTGAACAAAAACATTTCCTTTTTGATTTTATATATCGTGTGCAAATTTCGTTGCAAACGAACGGTAACTAAAAAAGAAAAAAAAAACGGCGCCGCCGCCCACCACCAACCCCCCCCCCCCCCCCC
>LQNS02277603.1:6178448-6200167 GCA_001587735.2 Parhyale hawaiensis | reverse complement strand
CTGCAAATAATTCCGCAGAAACCATCTCGGTTTCTCAGGCAGAATACGGCAATAAATTCCCAACTCTTGCGTCGGGATTCGCACTGCCGATAGTTTGCGGTGTTGCGCTCAACTGCGAGAGGATTGATGAAATCTGCGTCATTTTTAGTTCTTGTAATGGCAGGCTCGGCAAAAGCGCCGCATTTTTGTTTGGTTTATGGAGTAGGGAGGGAATTGAGCTGCAGCCGACCGGGAGTGTGAGCCAAATGCAGATGAAGGCTTGCATTTAAGCCCTGCAGATGTGCACCAGGGCTTAAAGAGCACTGAGGCGGGTCAGTTAGTGTCTGCAGCCAAACTGATACTTAGTTTAACGAAGAAAGTGCAGTAGGTCTGAGGTAAAATTTGAGCTTTCGCAAAACTAATTTGAAAATCGGTATGCAACAACGTGACTTGAGAATAACTATTACAAACAAACAAACTACTACTATACAGTTAGCAAGTCGACAGGAGTGGGAAAATGGTAAGCAGAATGCTGTGATTCATCACCAGGAATTTCGAATACAAATCAAGTGACATCCTCATTCCCTTGTACAAAGCGCTAGCGCGCCCACAGGTAGAATTTGCTGTTCAATTTTGGTCGCCTTATCTGGGTAAAGATATCGATAACATGGAAAGAAATCCAACGCAGAGCAACGAAATTCATACTTCAGCTGCAAAAGAAGCCATACGAGTGTTGCCTACAGGAGGTGGGCCTGATCTCTCTCGAACAAAGACGGCTCAGGGGCAACTACATATACTGCAATAGAAACATTAAAGGATTTGTATGGCTGCAACGATGTACCTTCAATGGGACTTTTTGAAAGAGACGTTAATGATCACCTACGCAACAACGGTCAAAAACTAAAGCATAAAGCTCGAAGAACAACCTAAAGTCAGCAGTTCTTTCCGCACTTCATAGTGAATATCTGGAATAGACTCCCCTCCGACGCTGTCGGTACGGAGATAGTCAAAGCATTTAAAAATCGCCTTGACAAGCATTTGGAGAGACCCTGTACAGCTAAGAACACCTCTACAAGTAGTTACAAACTCTTAACGGCCAAAATTTTGGAGGCCACCTTAATTCATAACCTTCTCTTTCCGTTTGTTAGAAATAGTGCTGCTGGAAAAACGAATCAACTGATCAAATCAAAACCAAAGTGGTAAAATCAAAGACATGGAACTAAAAATTTCGGGACTAAATAAAAAACGACACAGAACAAGAAGACTCAACCTAGCTGTGGACTTCCTGTACCGAGTAAGTCACTACGGTGTAAATGTAGGGTTGCTTTCATGATGTTATTCCTTCAAAAGAGTCTTGTAGGAACGCATTGGAGGGTTAAATGCTTTCTTAGCTGAAGAAAAAACGTGACGTTTCGTTTCATTTAGTTTGAATGTTAACTATACCCGTGATTCCCAAAGACTGTATTTGACCCGTGTTGAAAAGAGTTACTTAATTACGGCGCAATATTTGCAGCAAACCACTTGCATAATTACCGTTGGAACGAGCCGTAAAGCAATTTTCATTATTCCTAGAATAAACTTCCTGCTGAAGCTACAGGCCGCATTAAAAATATCTCTAGACTTCATTGCCAAATTGTAGCACCGATTGCACCCCGTGTCGTCTTTTAGAAGGACGATCTCTGCATTTGCTGACCCATTTCATTGTTTATTGTTTAAGCAAGAAAATATTGTTGGTCATATTGTTTACAGTCTGTCATTTTGTACATGATACAAGAATAAACTCTTTCAGAATATGAATTTTAGTCAAGAACTGGCTGAGTTGCTTATGGGTTCAGGGCCCAACCTCATGTGCAGGGTTACTGCCTGAGGTAATGTTTATGCAGTCGCCAGCTGCTTCTTCGCGAACATACGAGCAGATATGCTTTGTGCTGCAGTCGTGATAAGTTATTATATTTTTACAAAGTTTGATAGACTCTCATGGAAGCGATATATTGTGCTTATTTTTTAAAGGTTTCTGGGAGCTACGCATGACTAAACATTAGAAAGTGAAACGCACATTCGAATACATAAGTACTAGAACAGCAGAGTTCAGAGATTTATACTATTTGAACTGCATAGTATCTACCAAGCTGTCGAAAATGCAGGCAAAAAATGCATCACTGCCCCTTCCTGTTTTTCGTATATAGTCGTAATTCTGCTATGATGTTCCCATCTGAAACTAGAGCAGTCTGAGAGCGCATACCTCCGCCAAGCAATGCAACGGTAGCAAAAAATTCAAATTTACTCTGAAACCATAATTTTCTTTATATAAACTCCAAAATTTAATCATTCGTGCCTTTTGATAGCAATAACAGCTTGTGCAATTTTCTTGAAGATCCGTTCTTAACTTTTTGAGTTATGCTGTTAACAATCCTTACGACAAACATGAGTCAAACATACAAACAAACAAACCGATGTGCACCAAAATGCAATCATTTCTGTCTTTCAATATTACTAACTACTCCCATAAATTTAATAAAAATCCATTCATTATTTTTTGAGTTACTGCGCTAACAAGCGTAAAATTATGAACAGTGTCAAACGAACGAACAAACGGACAAACGGACCATTACCAAAATTTGTTCATTTACTCTTTATTATATACCTAACAACTCATGTTAATTTAAAAAAAATCCATCAATAACTTTTTGAGTTATGGCATTGAGAAAAATGAGGCTGACAAACAAACAACAGGATAGAAATATTGTCACCAAAATTTAATTATCTCTCTCTAATAAGATGCCTAACAACCCTGTAAATTTTGTCCAAATCGGTTCATAACTTTTTGAGTTATCTTGGTGATAGACCGAAAAACATACCGACAGACACAGAGACAAACATGACGAAAATATAACCTCCTTGGCGGAGGTAATAACTGCTTATGTTTGAATTAAAAATATCAAATGACCTGAGCGCGCCTGGTTGTAGTTAATACGCACAGTTTTACCATCCTTCTTCGTTTGTTGCCAAAAGTAAGTCAGAATATTTAATACAGTACTTCGAATTTAAACTTGTTCCTTTTTCCTCTTCGGTGGACTTGTCACACCCACGTAAGACGGAACCCATTCGGTTGCATATGTAGCCGCATTTGTACCTACCGGGAGTGCTATCTATTGCGCATTCTATTTAATCTTGCGGCTGTTGCCGTCTCTCAAATCTGCCTGTCTCAGCCCCATACTGCACGGTCCCTCATAAGAGTGTGCTGATCAGTGAGGAAAAACGCAGTACGCTCATCTATCGCTGTTCTGCCACTTACATACCTTTGTGAGTCCTAAGAGTCTACTGATCAACAAGAAGAATGTCATAAGTTCGGTTTTCGTTGTTCTGTAATGTAGTTGTGCGCCAATTCACGTTTTATTTTCTCTCTCAGGTTTGGACAACCCTGCCGGCAGCGACGCCAAGTGCTTCACGCGTAGGGCTGAGTAATGACTTTTTATTGCTGTGGTAAGTTTTATCTGATTCTGAAAATTTTGAAATGTCATATAACCTATAAGCACATGTAAATGAACCGCATGATATTGAAAATTGTCGAACGCGTTTTCTAGGACAACGAAGTGCAAAATTCCAGGCCGCTAGTACTGGTGTCATCTTCTGTTATCACACCAGAACTCTTTATAAAGCCCCAACTAGGCTTTGTTATATTCAGTGGTTGCGATAGTTAGTGTATATTTTCCATCATATTCTTCGGATTAAAGCAATTTATATTGTTTGCATGTGTACAGCAACGTACGGTAAGGAACTAAAAGAAAGTAAAATTATGATTTTCGAAAATCCTGTTTCCAAGCGTCGTCGTTGTTGTCAGTACACAGTGGACTGACGAGCAGTCAAGATAGAAATAGTAAGAGATCGGGAGCGATCACCATCGTCTACTGAATACCTGTGGTAATTATGTGAACTGGGTAATTAGCTCCGTTAAAAAGGTTATGTTTTTGACGAGCTGGTCTATCTGTCAATCTGAATTTCTTTATCTTCGTCTGTCAGTTTGCTTGTCGGTCACTAAGAAAACTGAAAAAGTTATAGACTAATCTTTACGAAATTAGCAGGTATTATTAAGCATTTTAGGAAGAACGGACGATTACCTTTGATGAAGTCCTGTTCACACATTTGTTTGTGTGTTTGTCTGTCTGCCTCTTTTTTCTCCCCAACATGATTGATTAACAAAATTTTGAATGGCTTTCCATGAAATTTGCTAGAATTTTTGGAATGTCTCGAAGAGCAACTGACCAAATGTCAAATAAAACTCAATTAGTTTTCATGCTAGAAACAAAAAAAAAAAAAGAGTTTTGGAATCCCTGAAACATTCCTAACAAAACTATAGAGCCATATTTTCCATTTCTGCTCTCATAATATTTTCTTATCACAGCTGGATTCTCCCTTTTCTATTTCGTTGCGATCGCTAACTAAACTATAGGGAAAAAACAATTAAGAGATTCAGTTTTGAGCTGTGCTATAAAATATTATGAGGGTAACAATGGAAAATCTGGCTATATAGTTTTGTTAGGAATGTTTCAAGGATTCCANGTGAGTTCTATTCGTTTGAAATTTCCGAAATATACGCATGATTATATATAAATCCCATTATCTTAGAAACTAAGATCTAAATCAAAAACGTTGTGTGAGCAAAATATGTTTCTTTTTCAAAAATAGATACTGTGAGCAAGTTTCAGAACGATCGGTTGACAATTGATAATTTTGGGCCCCAATGACCCCCCCCCATCCCCTCAAAAATGTACTAGGTGCATAAGTTCTACCCAACTCTTTTTAATGTCATCATATGGCAGAGTAAAATACATGGTAAAGCCGTGAAAGAAAAATGTGCAGACACCCCTAAAGAGCCTAGACTATAGCTGAACTGCTTCGTGGTAGTTGTTGCTTCACGCTGAGCACAGGCCTAAATATTTTCACTTCCCACCGCCGCCAAATTTCGATCTTGATGGTTCTACAGGTACTTAGTACTTCCGCTGAAAATTTTTATTGAATTATATATTCCTGGTGCTACTTGACTTTCAACCAATTTACAACTAATATTCTCGTTTTTATTAGCACGTGGGAAATTTTGTTCTCCCATTCTCATGATAGCGCAACTTTCGTTGATTTAATGGAAGATCAAGCTTACAGCTATGAGTCATATTTTGCGCCAAAACTCGTACAACAAGCAAGTACATTACAATGCACCATTACAAGATATTTGTCATTTGACGGCTTGGTACTCTAGTTCTAGATTAAATAGTGCGTGCACATGCAAAGATCTTCCGCGAAAATGCAGAGTCCAGCTGCTGCCCGACATGGCAGGAGAAGATCTGCCCATTCGTGGAGTATTTTTTCGGCGACTTGAGCTGCATGCTGCGATCTCCCGAGAACTTGGTGCTTTTTGCAGGCTTTGCCATCGTCGATGGCTAATGCTGGTATTTCTTTCTCTCTGAAGACAACATTTTTGAAACACCAGAGCAAAACGCCAGAGGTTTNTTTTCGGCAACATGAGCTGCATGCTGCGATCTCCCGAGAACTTGGTGCTTTTTGCAGGCTTTGCCATCGTCGATGGCTAATGCTGGTATTTCTTTCTCTCTGAAGACAACATTTTTGAAACACCAGAGCAAGACGCCAGAGGTTTGCTATTTGTTATCTCGCCAGCTCGTATCAAATTTATTTTTCTGTACACTGTACAGGCGGTACTGATTATATGCGTAAGAAAATTTTACGCGTACTACGATTCACCACGTTTTCCTTGTAAGTTTTCATTGAGCGTGAAAAAAAAACACAAGGAAGTTTCCAGGTAGACTATTGTAAAGTGGTTTTAAGAGTCGTATATTCTGAAACCCCGCTATTTGTCTCAGTTGTGTTGTTACTCAGTGCTTTGTCGCTAGTAAAAGAAACAATAAGTGAATGCAGCTCCAACTGATCGAAGAATGTACGTTTCCAAATGCGAGTTATCAAAGCCATATTTTTGTAAATTTTGTAGGATTATAAAAAAAGTTGTTACCGTGTGCTGTAGTGAGTTCGTACTACATACAGTTTAAAAATTCGGCGCGTGTTAGAAGAACGCATTACTTTTTTTTGCGTAAGAAGAGTACCGATTGTTACTGAGCACTGTAGAAAATTGTGCCAGTCCATGATAATATAAATTACTTCTTGCTCTAATCCAGTAACGAGGACCCATCGTATAGTTAGTGCTATCAAAGCAGAATTGGCAGACTGTTTCAGTCTTTCTAAATTATGTCCCAGTGGATGAGTTGTGCCGATACAAGCCGTATTCCATACGTTGCCCACAATGACTTTGCACTCTATGTTTAATGTTGTAAAAATTCTAACTAAAATTAGAAAAAGTATTTCCATAGTATTATTATTTGGTGCTGATATTTTTCTTTTAGTATTATAGTTTAATTTAAGAAACTGATGTGATAGTTGAACCCGTTCGACCTTTATGCAATGTGCCTGTCTCCTTATACTTTGACGCTGCATACATTTTAAGGCAGCCATCACTCCTTAGCGAAGGCTGTCGACACGCTGTTGGCAGAAATTGATTTAGCGGCGCCCAATCTTGTTTGTACAACATTGCGCCACGTGTCAGGTCTAAGTGTTGAAGTTATTGAAGCGTGCAAACCTTGTGGATGTGGCAGCAGAGATATGCTTCCTGTTCCCGTTGCCTCGATTCTATAAACGAAAGGACTGGAGCAGAATGAGATGGGGAAACTTCGCCGCTTTTGTTAGCTGAATCAAGGGTAACCCCTGAGGAGTTTCTCTTGCCCTACGCGTGAGTCATCCACCTACCATTGCTGTACGTTGCTGTACGTACGATCAACCCTAGAGTGGCTTAATCATTTTTTGCCGTACCTGGCATATTGCAGTAATAAGTACGTCCGAATTCTTCTACATTGTCTTGGTACTAGTACACAGTCATTTCATATTTACCTCCGCAAAGGAGGTTGTGTCTAAAAAATATCATTAGGCACAGAACAGAGTAAAGGCGTGTGGACCAGCCTTGCGGCCGAGATAAAAAAGAATGTTGCCAGATTGAATTCACCAGAGGTCAACTACGGGAGACTGTCAAGAACAAAAAGAAGCCGACGTGCGCTTCTACAGCGCTTGTACTCGTTTTGCGAAAGCACTCCGCATTCACTTATCACGTGGTTGATGGTTTCATCTGAGCTCCTGCAAACTTTACAGGTACTAGGGACGTTTATCTTGTCGATTTTGTTTTGGATGTACCTGGTTCTGAGGGCTTGCTCTTGAGCTGCCAGGGTGGTGCCTTCTGTTTCCCGCTTCAGCTTACCCCTCAGAAGCCAGTTCCATGAGTCTGGTACCATTTTGTCTCGAACAGCTTCGAGTTACTGGCCGGACATTTTCATGCTTTTCCATTTATTAGTCCGATCCAGGCGTCGTCGCTGTTAGAACTGGTCAGCCGTTTTGGTCTCTTACAGCAACTTCGCCTCGACTAAGCAGCGTGCCCACGGGTCGTCTCTCTCTCTGAAGTGTTGGGAGAGAGCGCGTTTTACCGGTTCGACGCAGTCCTCGACGCTGATGAGGCCACGGCCCCCCTCTCTTCAGTTGAGATAGAGTCTGTCTACGCACGGTCTTCTGTGCAGTGCTCGAAAGATGGTCATGAGCTTCGTGGTTTTGATTTCCATGTCGGTGCAGTCCTTCTTGGTCCAGTTAATAATGCCAGCAGAATATCGGACTACGGGGACGGCCCAGGTGTTGATGGCCTTGATGGNNNTGAGCCGGAATCGGGTGAGGTACTCCTTCCGAATGGAATCTTTCATCGTTCTGTGGAGAATGGTGTTATACTCCATGACACCCAGGTACTTGTAACCTGAACAATATTATTATTGTTATAACGTCACCATGACGTCAATGTCTGAAGTAGAGACACGAAATTTGCCGTGTTTGTACTCGAACCTATTACAAACAAACTTATAATTCGTTTTTTTTTTATCCTCATTTTTAGTGTGAAATATCGCTCTTTTTACCTGGTGGTGTTTACATGCCTCACCTGTGTATATATATATATATAGAAATCGTATAATTTTGCTCTAAAAAAGTGAACCGTAGCGTTATAGCTTCGACTCATGGTAGTATCCATGCAAAATTTGAAGAATATTGGGTAAAAAATGAGTTCTCTACAATTCGTCTGAATAGGAAAAACTGGTTTTGAGACACGCGCAGCCAGAGTTTGGAAGGCATCGTGCCAAGCAAGATAGGCGAGGATGTTCAAAGCTCCCATAGGAACGATTTCAATTAATACGTGTAATGATTTTTTTTTACTTTCTCGTGCTTTTTAAAGGGTTTTAGAATGAAAATATGGAAGAAAAAATCCATTTTTTCACGGTTCTGACTTGAGTCTCCCTTTGAATCGCTCACCCCTTCGAAATTGAGAAAACCGCCCCCTTCAACTTCCTCATTCAATACATCAACCTCATAGATTTTACTGCCGCACTTGCATCAACACCTTCATGAAATTCGTCGAGTAAGCCTTCTCTTACGTGACCGTTAGGGGGAACAAATATGGAGCTGAAGTTTTCGAAAATTATGCACAAATGTTAGATAATCTCAAAGAAAATGATACAGATTAAACCCAGAGATACTTTATATCTACAAGAAGAGGATAAAAACTATTAAATTGTCACTGAAAACTTTGTCTACGAAGTCGGATATTACCTTTCCACTCTGTAATTTATATTATTCTGGTACCGGAGTGTAATGTCCTGATTTTTGTTACGGATAATAAAGGAAAGAAATATTACCGGCAAATCTTTATTGCTTGGCAAAATAGTCATCGTCATTGGATACAACCTTTGTCCATCTACGTGGAGCTTTTTAATCCTTTAAAAAACACACATTATTAGACTAAGTAAAAGAATTGAATTCCGTTTCCACCTCGTGGACATTTATGAATCTTTTCCTAGAGATAAAACGCTCTAATGAACAGAATAAGTGAAAATCTGATGGAGCAAGGTGTGGCAATTATGGAGATTAAGGAAGAACGTCCCAATCTATATAAGGACTTTATTTTTTCTTGAGTTTGTCCGCTAGAATGGTGTCTAGCGTTATCGTGTTGCAAAATGACTGAGTTTCTGTTCACTAGAGGGGGCATTTTCTAAGCAGTGATGCATTCATACTTTCGACTTGCTCACAGTAAATATAAGTCTGCATTCACTGTTTTTTTTTCTTGCTCCAGTAACTCAACGTGAACCTTAGCGGTATTCATACAGCATGCAATGACGCATATGATTCACTTTGAAGTGTTTGTCTTCCATGGACTGTAATTGTACTTAAACTATTAACAGCAGTATGTAGATTTAACTAAATGTGAAGAGCTGCTGAGTATTTGGCATCTGATTTGATCATGAAAACGCCTGTTTAGATTTAATCTAATGTTTTAGCTTGGTTAAAAACAGCGGATAGAGTTTTCCGGTACCCCAATAAACCCACAACATTTGGCTAAATAAAACAAGCAAATCTCCTACTGTTTTTACGAAATTTTAATTGATCTCTTAAGCCGTCGTTGATAGCGAGTAACTCCATATACATAGGCAGATCTGCTGCACATTGCTATCCGTAAAGCTATGCTACTCCTAATTAACCCTACTACGGTTGTTGTTATTATTTCCACCAAGGAGGTTATGCTTTTGTCGAGTTTGTCTGCCTGGCAATTCGTCTCTTAGTCTGTCACCAAGATAACTCCAAAAGTTATAGACGGATCCTTTTGCAATACACAGGGATTGTTAGGCATGTTACGAGAAACAGATGATAACTTTTGGTGAAGATCCGTTATACCGTTTTATTTTTTTTTTAATTCAATTCTTTCGTTGAACCTCTTTCCAAACATAGACTTACTGCCAGTAATTATGCCCAAATTAATCGAGGATTAAATCATCTTGCCACCTCATTTTCCATTTTTTACATCAACTGCTCTATGTAATTATCAGAAACAATTTTTTAGAGCAAACATTTTCAATCTGCTCAGCTGTACACACATCATTCATTCTATATTCACATGGCCTCACATCAGCTTACCGTCTCTTCTCGTGTGTACTCTGGTGTGGCAAAGAACCTGCTTCAGATTTGATTGCGAGTTTATTTATTTACTCCCAGAAAAATGGTTGTTTACCGTTAAGCAAAATTAGTTACCTGTAAACTACCTTGTCGCTTGAATTTGCGTCAATGCACATTGTCGTTTGTGATCAACAACAGATGAACAAGAGCGTTGTGATGAACAACAGTTTCTTCTACGATTAATTATTATTGCTTTGTAGCTAAAATATTACCTCGTTAGTGATAAGAAGACAGGTGTTTTTATCGTAAAGAAGATACTTTTCTGCGTGTACGTCATCCTCTGCAACATTGAAGGGATTAGAGCCTTTGGCTGTTGGGAGTTGTAAATTCAAAAATTATCTTCGGACTCTAGAGGTTATCATTTGTCCATTATTTGTTTTCCTGGGGCTGTCTAATAGAAAAAGTACCATTATAATTTGAAAATAATGAGTCGAAAACTAACGTAAAGTAATCGGAAGTAAATCTGAGCGAAATCATGGTGTTGCGTTCGCTGTTCATCTTGTGTCCCGAACATTCAGTGGCGCCAGAAAAAAACTCCGCACTGGCAATATTTTCATAAGATATTAAACTACTCTACGTTTTAGCTTAGGTTTCTGAACTGTATTGAATCGTGACAGATTCATCTTCGTATTGATTTCCAATTTGGTGCTTAATAAACAAATTTCGATGGCACTTGAATAAATATTTCCTTAAAAATGTGCAGCAACTCCGCAATTTAGAAGTAAAAATCAATGGATCGTATTAATCTTTCTTCTTGATCTAATTTAGGTTTTTCACCTCGTCTTTCTCTCAGTGATCGTCCGAGACTTATACGACTCCCTGATATTGGAATATCCCACTGAGAAACAAAACGACTTGGATTGCAAGACATAAACCAATGACGTCAAAAAAAAGGCAACGAAAGAGTCATTAGCACTTCGTCAAATGGCATGAAGATCGCAACGCATCTTACTGGCGAAAAGAAAGCAAGTTTAATAGGCTATAGGGAGTGATGGTAGGCACATTGTTCGACTAAGGAAAGTGGAAGCATTTAATCTGAAGTACGTGTACTGTTTCAACATTACAGGATGGAAGAGATTCTATTATGATATGGGGAGCAATCAGAGCTCATAATGCAGGGCCTCTGGTTTGTTTAAACAGCAGCTTTAATTCGTCCAAACTCTTGGACATGTTGGTTGAACATGTTCTTCTCCTTCCACCAGTGTTCTCTAGGAAACGAATCGAGGAGATTCCGAAGTGATTGCGTGCTGTCAAACCACAGAAGGGTTATGCTACTATGTATCAACAACTAAACCTTGTCTGTAGATAATATTGTTTTAATAAAGCTCATGAAAATTAGATTTTTCCAATATACGGACTTTTTTTTTTGTTTTCTCATTTGATTGTATCTTATTTCTATCGATGAAAACACACGATTACTTTAGTTTATATCTCATTTAGCAGTATAGTAATTAAAAGAAGAGTTGTTGATCGTTCAATTGTTTTGTAGTTCATTGTAGTCAGTTAGCCAAAATTTATGGTAATTTTAAAATTTTTTAAGTATTATCAGTGCCTACTTTCTTTCTGGCGCCACTGTAGTTTCTTTCAGCAATAATTACCTCCGCCAAGGCGGTTATGTTTCCGTCGTGTTTCTCTGTCTGTCTTTCTGTCTGTCTGTTTATTTGTCTGTCACCAAGATAACTCAAAAAATGATTAACAGATTTGGATGAAATTTACAGGGATTGTTAAGTATGATAGGAGGAACAAATGATTAACTTTTGGTGAATATATGTCCATCCTTTTGTTTGTTTGTTTGTCTGCCTCATTTTTCTCAATGTCATAACTCAAAAAGTTATGAATGGATTTTGTTGAAATTAACATGAATTGTTGGGTGTATAACAAGAAGTAAATGATCAAATTTTGGTAATGATCCGTTTGTTCGTTCGTTCGTTTGTCACTCTTTTTATTTTTATGCATGTTAGCACAATAACTCAAAACATAATGAATGGATCTTTATGAAATTTATAGGAGTTGTCAGTAATGTTGGAAGACATGAATGATCAAATTTTGATGCAGATCGGTTTATTCATTTGTATGTTTGACTCATGTTTGTCATTACGTTTGTTAACAGTATAACTCAAAAAGTTATGAACGGATCTTCAAGAAAATTGCACAAACTATTATTATTATCAAAAGGCACAAATGATTTGATTTTGGATTTTATACAAAGAAAATTTTGGTTTCAGTGTCAACTTTAATTTTTTGCTACCGTTGCCTCACTTGGCGGAGGTATGTGCTCTCAGAGTGCTCTAGTTTGAATTAATTTTGTACCATTTGATACATGACCCTGATCAAACGGGTGACTTACAGAAGCTGCAGATTGAGCGTACGCGATTTTTTCCAAAATTTAATTGTTTGTTTTTGTTGTTGTTGTTGTTTTCCAACTCACTGCAATCGAAAATCAAACTCAGGTTATTATACTATAATGAAACAAAATTCTCTAGCAGCCTTCCTCGGCTCCTCAATCTTCTCTTCGATGGGTATGGCCGGATTAATGCCAGCTTTCATACGATTTTTCCCCACATTTCCCCATTTCTTTTCTCATTTCTGGGAGTTAAGTGACATGTGACCTTGTATGTTTTGCGGAAACTGCCTCCTCTCTCACGCTGCTTCGTACTTCTTTCCACTTACGATTACAGCAATTGCATCTTCACATTCCATATCCCGCTGGCACCAACTGACGCCAGATTAGCCATTCTTGATACAAACAAATGGGTGCAATCTTTATACGCCATCGACACTGTAATGTGGCTGTATGGCTGCGGTAGTCGCGTAACTCACATGTACAGTAATTCTAGCATACTTATGTACACGATTGACCTGAATTTGGATGAGATATTGCATGAAAATTTTCCCCGTAATGACAACTAGTAGTTACATGCATATTCATCTTTGAAATGTGCGTACGTTACGCAAATTTGCTTTCTTTTGTTACTGTGCTTAGTCGGTTGCTCAGAGGCACACTACAACACCAGTTCTCAAAGACACGCAACTACCCGCCCTCTTGTCGTAAAACAGAAATATTCAATGCCCTTGGCAGTATTAATTTGTATTAACGGCTAAGACATCTTTGTACGTTCTTGACAGCAGAAATTCCATTATTAACGTCAATATTACGTCAATATTTCAGCCTTTAGTTCCAAACTCAACCCAGTGAGTCCTTCACTTGCTCCTGCCCTGAGGTCAACGTCCGATAAAGCGAAAATTCGTCGCGGTCTCTTGGCTCTCCTTCATAAAAAACTAAATAGAAACTTAGCCAATTTTTTACTCAGCAACGATCAATTGCCTTTGATGTTGACGGAGAGAAGTGAAGAAGTCGCAAACAAATTAAACTGGAGCCGACGGACATTTAGATAGGTCCTGGGTAATGGGCTTGAAGTAAACATCACGAATGGGCCTCGTTTGAAAGAATGAACTCATTAACTCTTATTTTCATCAAGCCTAATTAAATTCTTTGCTGAATCCTACCAAAGCAAACGTGAAGGGCGTTCGGAGTATTTTGGTCGAAACGAGGCTTTTAAAACTTTCCCTGAGATTGGCGAAGCGTGCACGCAGGGGCACGTGTGTTTGGAGTCAAGTAGATTAGATTAGATAGGCGGCAGTAGACGAACCAATAGGCCCATTCCCAAAGAGACACCGGAACATACGCCCCGGCACTCTATGAGCTATTGCCATTATGTTAGTAGGATATAGAGGACAGGAGAAATGAGAGAGAGAAAAAAAAAGAGGGGGGGGGTGAAGAGTCCCTGCCCAAGAAACGATCTTGAATGCACGCAAGCACGTTCAAGAGCCGCTGACATGCGAAGCTTAGAGATATCAAACTGTGTAGTTGGAGCGGGAGAGAGAATGTGTTGGATTAAGGTTGCCTCGGAAGCTTTGGTCGTTAAGTGTTTGCAACTCCCGGAGGAGGAGTTCTAATACTGAGAAATGCCATAGAGTATAATTAGTGGGAAAATATTACAATTGCGAAAAACGCAACCGTAAATTTATTTAGGCTTTAAATAATTAATTTTTACTAAATACGGGAGCAAGGGTTAAAATATTAAGGTAAAGCGTCACTGGCTTTAAAATGTAGAAAAAGTGTCATGTAAATAAAGCCAAGTTGTGAACGTTTCAACTTTCAAGGCCATTATCAACGAACCTGCAAAAATGAAATGAACTAAAATAATGTAAGAGTCTTATCCACTATTGTCAGCAGCTAACAGTCACCTAAGCTATAAATGTAATAATTTATCGAAAATGGCAATGAACTTATCCTATAGTCTAACCAGCGTAAGCAGTCCTTTTGGGGCGGGGCTGAACTGAACGCAGCAGTGCCAAATCTAATCTATTGACTAATTCACTTCCAGTACTCGAATATAAATATAATTTTAACGATTGAGACATGTTATACCACGCGCTAAAGTCAGATTTGGACAAGTTGATTTGCTTTCTTAGCCACGCCCATCGGACTCCTTACGCTGGTTTGACTCTACTAGTTCGTATAGTACGGTAGAAATGCAGACTGCACGTGATAAGAAGTGGCGTATCACTGTGTAGAAATTTATGCTCTAAAATATAAAGTTTGCATGGTGCATAATAAGTAAACCGTGTTCTTTCTCTGGTAATTCTAACAGCAACACAATGATTAACCCAAAACGTTTTGTAGTTTTTTGTATGTTGAAGTTAGCGCACTCATAAAGAAATTAAATGCCCTATAAGTACACGAGCTGAGCTACTTTCTTAGGCACAGCGCTAACACATGTTTCGTGCTCTCTTGACGTGCATTGGAGCTGTGTAGACGGATGAGTCACACTCTAATTTTTAGGGTCGAGTGGGGGACACGAGCCATGCATACGGTTAACTTGGCTCCAGTTGCGCAGCGAATCTTCCAGTGACCCCCCCCCCAAAAAAAAAAAAAATGATGCCGTGGCAAGCTTTTTTATAGTATGTAATCGACAATGGATGCAATAGAACAATCAGAACATTCATATGGTCAGAAAAGCTAAACTGCTTCTTTTTTGTAGCAAGGATTTCCAGTGCGAGTATTACTTCATGTCTCCTTCGGCCATAAAACAAGATCACAAGTGAGTCGATTTGACATGCATATACGTTACTTAGCTTTTTTAATAATACTACACAAAATATTTCAATGAGCGGCAGTACGCTCAAGTATTACCTCAAGTATTACAATATAAATTTTCTCGTAATCGCTCAAATTAAGCCTGCAAATGCTAGCGGACGAATGTTTCACTGTATACCTCGAACACCAGGACTGCGAGTAACGCTCCATGGAGAAGATCGTTCAATAAAAATACTTCTGCGGCGTTTCCTTGTAGCTGTAGATAGCCCTACTTTCCTGCAATTGCCAAGAAAGAACTCACTGGCCACGCAGTTTCTAAAGCTGTAGAACTAAACCTTTCCTCTGTATACTATTCAGGGCTAAAACTAATCGGAACACAAGCACACTTGGTGACCGGACGGCGGATGAAGTCCTAAAACTGCTCTCATTTCGCAGAAGCCCTTTCACTAGCGACTCTAATAAGCTAATTGAGCGGCGGACCGAAATCAATTTGCTGAAAATGTTCTCATTAGCAGGAAATGCCTTTTGGCGCCTGGAGCTTCGCCGAGTTTGATGTGATGCGAATTTTGATAATGGAGCTGATTGGTGAGAGAAATTAAACGCGATTCCAAGCTAGCGCATTGGTGTGATTGCGCGCACTGTGCTCTGCCGCCCTAATTAATTGCTTCATTTGGCGCGTCTTATAAAGTGAATATTTGCCTATGCTCTGTCTCTGTTAGAAAAGAAGGATGCAACAATTTCTTTCCAATTACTATAGTGCTTCTAGTGCTGCTACTACTACTACTAATACAAGCTACTGCGTTACTGATAGTTTTTAAGTACATTGTATTAATCATTGTGATCCACTCTTCTCACGGAATTAAGTTTGTAAAGTGATGAAAATTGCTTCCGAATAATTTCCGTGATAAAAAAGTTTTATTAAGGTACTGTAATCGTACGGTCCCGGAGATTATGTGCGATTGTTTTTCTACTGGTGTGTCCGAAACTCATCTTAATTATTGTCGAAACTAAAGATCAGTATCTCTCTCTATCTCTTAATGCCGAATGCATCTCTATTAGCCGGTCAAAATTTAATAGTAAATTATTTTCTTTCCTTAATTAATATTTCGTTGAAATTGTTGTGACCAGCTGTAACCATTGCCGAAAAGAATATTAACGGGAGTCCTTTAAAACCAAAATTTAGTAGGAAAGCAACTTAGCCCGACGTTGATATGAGACGAGAATTGCAAAAAAAATTGCCTGCTAAAACTGGCCCTATTCTTTTGCTGATCAGCGCTTCAGGCAATGGAGGAGCGTACATGATAGAGCACACCTGCACTGCATGGCTCAGCCAATACTTCCACCTCACCAACCGAGGAGTTCTTATCAAACTTGCAGCAGTTCTCCGCTTGAGCATTATGACTCTATTGTAGACCTACTATGCCAAGGCAAAAATGTGGATGAAATATATTTAGATTTTGCCAAAGCCTTCGATAAAGTAGATCATGAAATATTATTACTCAAACTCTTCAACATGGGCATCCGTGGAAAATGTCTTAGATAGATCGAAGCTTTCTGAAAAACTGAACCCAAAGTGTAATTATGAATAATAGTGTCCAAACGACAGCCGGTACTCAGTGGAGTCCCACAAGGCACCGTGATTGGTCCAATACGCTTCCTTATCATGATAAATGATATGGGCACCAATGCAAGTTTACCGTTCCGTCATCGTTCGCTGATGACACACGGATATTAGCAGCGGTAGAATCAACGGCAGACGTACGGAATGTGGAACTAGATCTAACCAACATCTTTCACTGGACATCGGTTAACAACATGACCTTCAACGAATCAAAATTTGAACTATTTTACGGTACGGAAAAAACCTCTCCCATACTGAATCTTCGTCTTACAAGACGAGAGATGGGAGCGAAACCTGGACCTCGTCCGAAGTATCATCAAGGTAAGGTATGGCCATCACTGGGTCTGAGGAATTCGTCAACTTTGCATTAAGTAGTCGGTCTTATGATTATTACTGTAGAAATTCCCGTATTCTCATGATTGTAGGAGTACTTCAGCGACTTCAACTGAGAATTTCGTTTTTATTACTGGGCCTGGAATATAGAATTTTAAATTTACTCGACACTATACACCCGATCCTCCAGCAGCCGCCCCAAATGAGAAGGAGAAACATTGATTTTGTGGCGTTGCTGAGCTCTTTGCCGTCCCGGCCCTTAATTAAGTCTTGGCTACCTCATGTCTGACGGTCCCTCGCAGGATCAGGGATGAGTGGCAAGGATCTCGTCAAGAGGGAGCTCCAAAGACCGGGAATGACGCCGGAAATTGTAATGGGATGAGAGCAGCTGGTCTGAAATTGGCTCTCTTGTCTGCCCGAGACTTTGGGCTACTTAACTTTACACTCGCTCCGCAGCCCCATCAGTTTCGTACTTAGTGCCGTTTGCAAGCTGCCTGTGACGGACGAATATGGCTGGATTTTTCAGAGTTACAAAGAGACAAACTCAAGATCTGTTGGAAACAGGTGGAATGCACATGGATGACAAATTTTGCCGCCGATACTTCCCATTTCTCCTGACGGTGAATCAGCGTTCAGCTTACCATGTTGCTCTGGCACAATTAATGAGAAGGTACACCCATACGGATCATTCTAGCGCCATGACGAATTCAACCCACACTGTTACACATAAGCCAGTCAGTTGTATGTTTACATCCAATATGCTTTTCTCATATTTTTGTCGTTCCGAGAGTACTTTTGAATATTAAACATTTTGTTTCTCCTCAATAGAGTAACGCTGGTACTGTACCTACTATAGAGCACATTTGACCTTATTTAATTTAATTGTCCATATTTGTACGCCCAATAACCTGAATGCTGCTATTCTGTGTGTGTCGCCTACGTCTTACAACATTTTTATTAGACTACCGGGACCCTAGGAAACTGAACGAGACCACGCCACGCGCACGTGATGCTATTGCAATTTACCCTAGTTTAAGTTAATGCTGCTCTTCTAACGTAACACGCTTCATCTAAGTTAACGCCCGTCTCTTAACCCTGACGAACTCTTTCCAACTCAATAATGTCTGTTCACGCTAAAATCTATAATATTAATACCGTTGTTCCTAAGTTCCTTCGTGTGTTACGCTCTTCATCAGTAACAGATAGCAGGAAATTACATTATAGTTGTTGTATCCATGATGCGGAAGATGAAGTAGAGCTCGGCTGCATGAACCTGCACGTTAACATTAAAGGTGATACGGTCAATGCAAGTGGACAATACGTTACATATATATTTCCCTTGCACACAGGCAGTGCTGGATATAGCTGTCAAAGCAAAAGAGCAGGTGATTGTGGCCACCGCAGCCTGGAGTGAACAGGGAAAAAAAGCGCGTTTTCTGCGACCAGCTAAATAACACTTGATTTTTGAGAGAGGAAAAAATGGTGATAACGGTCAAACGGGTGAGGCAGTTTAGTATATTATAGAAGTATATAATATTTGTTCATTATATTAGAATACACAGGGGACCGACCTGAAAGGACCAACCGTGAAATTATCACGGGCGCAGCTGGTAATAATTATATTGTCTACGCTAACGTAACTCATGGAGACCCGTGAGAATTCCACGATTAGTTAACGTTCTCACTTTGTAAAATGCAGCAATCCTAAGCTACGCTATTATAACTCTTCTTAGCGTTACCTAGTGCAGCTCTTCTAACGTAACCTACCCCGTAAATAACGCCAGTCAGAATGGCCCGATGCCGAAAATGACGGCAGTTATTTTGTAATTAAGCGTTTTACTGTTTCGGTTCCTAGTAAAGGTTTTGCTGTAAAACAGGTCTCATCCCTGCTGGAATGATCTTACATTAATGAAACGAAAGTTGTACAGCCATGAGCTTTGCGAGAGCAAAATATCCCCCCTGCGAGACAAGGCGCGAATATCAATTGGAATTGGTCAAACATTGACCAACACTGCGCTCAGTCAAAAGAATTCACCGGATATGCCCACGACTTACCGGAACCTGGATACCAACCAATAGTTGAACCTCTAGCGTTGAAACTTAGCTGCAATGTAAATTTTATACAAAAAGCATCAGCTCAGCGTGAAATTTTAGCTGCATCTAAGAGATTCAGCTAAGGAAAGCATTAGTGAAATAGGTTACTCACGAAAGGAACGAAAACTCCAATCAAGAGTAGACTGAGTCTCTCAAACTGCTAAGAAGAAACTCATCTAAACATATGCGATATAGCTTATGGCCGACAGAATTAAAATCTCGATCAAAGATATTGCCTAAGACGAATCCCGTCTAACGAAACATGGGAACGTTTCTCTGTACCCATACGATGATGCTGCTATTAATGCAGATGAAACCTAATCAAATTCCACAGAGCAGAAGCAATGTTCTTCAGTGATATCTCAGACCCGTATCATCCTAATTGCCCCTATCTTATACTGAAGGAACCTGTGCAATTTCAGCAGAAAAAAAAGACTCTTCAATTATGATGCCTTCGGAACCGCATCCTGCGTTGAAAGGTTAAAAAATGTCCCAAGTCTGGCAGTGATTTTTCTACCTAAGACCTGCCTCGAAGTAGCAGCTAAAATTTGAACTTGACTCCTTCTCCTATTCTCCTGCAGCGTATTCTAACTACTTATCGGGCTGGCCCTATTAAAAACGTCGAGCGCCATAAGGAAAGCGAATATAATATGTTGTGAAAGAAATAAAAAGCGGTAGATAAGATACAAGTGAAATGGTCTTCATGCATTTGCTTTGAAAGTGACTGAAATTTTCAAGAACCGCTGAAGAAGACAGCTATGGTTGAACTTCGTTCCAGCGTAAATCAGAGGTTCATACAAGTTGCATTTGCCCCCCCCCCTTCATCTCATATTGAAAAGCGTAACGTGTAGACGCATGGATTGTTATTATTAAAAACTTCACGCTTGAGCTCCCACGGACAGGTAATACAACCCAAATGAAGCATCTTGCAACACCGGGAAGCCCAAAAAGCTGCTAAAGGAAATCCAGCAAAAAAACATTAACAGCTGACTTAAACGACCAAAAGCCGGTGCCGGCAACAAATTCCAAATCTTTGCCGACCAAGCACGAAGCACCGACAGAACTGACTAGTTCGACATCTGACAGTCTCCAAAGTGAAAGAGTACGCTCCGCACGCAGCACGAGTCGCTCTCCCAAAAANCAGCCTGCTGGCTGAACTAACAAGTCGATCCAACAGATGCAAGTGAGTGTCAGCAGCTGAAGCCCAGACCGGTGAGCAATACTCCAACACAGGCAGCAAAAACGCATAAAAACATCTGCGGGCAACCTGACTATCACCAAGCACGGAATTCACCTTACGCAGGAGCCCAATGTCAAGTGGAAGCACGTGACACCAACCTCCTAATATGTGGCTCATAAGTAAGCTTCTCATCATAGACAACACAAAAAATCTCCAAGGAGCTGGACTCCTGAAGTAAAGTGTCATCAATCTCCAGTTAGGGATGCTGCGTTACAAGTGTCCGAGACCGACTGATGATCATCGACTTGGTCTAATTGACACTCAACTTCATACTCCAAGCCGAGCACCATGCGCTAATGCGTGACGAATCCCTATTCAGAGACTGAGCGACAGCATCACGCAGGCGAGGAGCGGGTATCAGGAGGAGCGGATGGAGCCTAAAGCAGAATTGTAATATAGATACTACTGCAATCGTGAGTGGAACAATTCACGCAATAATCGATGTTTTTGCTTAATATAGACCGGTGCGTCATCATTTCTTCTCTGACTTTGTTCGTCATTTTCTTCATTAATCCTCTGTCGAGTTCTCAACCTTAGGTCCTTTTTTCTCTGACCTGCCGTTTCCACATTTTCCGGCTCACGCCCATTAGCAGCTCTTATTCCCATCTGTAACCTCTTTGCATGCTTCAAGTCTTTCTTGACACTATTTCGCATAGACGGTTTTAGACGGCATAGACGGCATAAACGTCTCGCAGAGGAAAATATCCAGCCCCGTAGTTAGAAGCCGCTTTTAGCCTGGTATGAATTAGGCTAGCTGGATCAAAATTAAAGCTGCAACGCCTTCTGCATGTGATACCTTGACCCTTTACCGAGTATTTGATCCCAGTAACAAAGTTTCAAATAATGCTATTACTAAGAAAATTCCTATCTATTGCGGACGGTACAGAGTATACACTGTAATCAAATTCCTTAGATTTTACGGAAAAATCAGTGGCAGGAATAATGCCCAAAAATTCCGTAAGATTTACGGAATTCCGAAATTTTTCCGTAATTTGCTCAGCAGTCTAGGAAGAAAGTAGGCACCAAGCTTGCATTATTCTGGAGTTCTGGGCAAATTATGAAAAATTACGGAATTTCGTAAATATGTCGGGAAACCCACTGGCAGCAATAATATAAGGGTTTTTCGCCGCAACGGACTACAATTCCCCTATTTAAAGGTTTCCAAAGGAAAGTTCAAGTAAAACGGTAGTTTACTTAATCACTTGGCCGCACGTCTGAGCGTGTCTTTAAACAGTTAAAACGTTAGAACACAACTTCTC
>LQNS02277603.1:6143353-6166539 GCA_001587735.2 Parhyale hawaiensis | reverse complement strand
CGTCAATCTGTCACTTTTTGAGCATTGAAAAAAACTTGTTAGAGATCGCTACATACAATAGCCTTCCAGTTATGGAGCTTTAAGTGGAAGTAATACGAAAATCCGTTATTACCCCACGATGCGGTATAACACCATTTTACGGTACCTGTGTATGGCATCGGATGTTGAGGATTATCGACAGAATTTTTTTCTTCAGTATTGGATGGGGAACTAATACACTCTAAGAGCGCACACCTCCACCAAGTAAGACAACAGCAACGAAAAATTTAAATTGGCTCGGAAACCATGATTTTCTTGTATTACCTCCAAAACCTGATAATTTGTGCCTTTTAGTAGCATTCAGAGTTTCTGCAATTATATGAAGATCTGTTCATGACTTTTTCATTTAGGTTATGCCACAAAAAAATTATGGCAAGCATAAGTCAAACATACTAAAGAACCAAAAGATCTGCACCAATATTTCATCACTTATGTTTTTTTAAATTACCTACAACACCTGTAAGTTTCATAGAGATCCATTGAACAATTTTTCAGTTATACTGCTAACAATTATGACAAATAGCTATAAGTCAAACACACAAACGAACTAACCGATCTGCTACAAAATTTAACTATTTATGTCTTTTAACATTACAGAGAATTCATGCAAATTTCATAAAGATCTATTCAAATTTTGGGTTACTGCGCAAACAAGCATTACGACAAACATAGGTCAAACATACAAACGAACCAACAGATCTGCACCAAAATTTAATCAATTATGTCTTTTAACATTACCAATACCTTCCGTAAGTTTCACAGAGATCCATTTAAAACCTTTTGAGTCATTGCGCTAACATGCATGAAATCAGAGACAGCGACAAGCACAGGAATGAAGTAACAGATCATCAAAAAATTTTGTCATTTACTCTTCGTCATATACCTAACAATGCATCAAGATTTCACAAAAATCCGTCCATAACTTTTTAAGTTAGGGTATTAAGAAAACTGAGCCAGACAAACAAACAAACAAACTGATCGACGGTTCTTAACCAAGAGTTAATCACGTGTTCAGGGTTGGCTGGTTTAAACCACATAAAAAATGATGGTTTAAACCGACCAAAAAACATGTTTTTTTTTTTTACTTGGTTTTTATTTGATTAATATGGTTTTTATTCATAAATATTGCACAATAAACAATTTTGCTTCTAACAATTATTCAAATTTATTTACAAAACTAAAAGGACGAGTTAATATATGTCTATTTAAGGATCCGCTTGAATGGTAGGACAGTTAGGGTCAACTATTGCTTATATATGCTTATTAAAATCCTATAACATACTGAATTTTAGCTTATTTCATTTCAGAGATGCATTTCGAATTATATTCTGGTATGCTAACAGCTAGTGAAAATTAGAAGTAGTAGTTAAAGTTGTTATTAGATAGATAGTAAGCTTATGAGAAGGATGTAGGTATATAGCCATTTCATTTTCTTTAGTTCAATACTCAGCTTTTAATTAGCTAGTAGCCAGCCATTTCTTTCGAGTTTACTCTGTATTTTGAAGTGTTTCTATTTTTTTAGAGGATTTTATAGCTATTTCACTATCCTTAGTTCATTACTCCGTGTTTAATTAGCTAGTAGCTAGCTAATTCTGTCAAGTTTTATCGTTTTTTGAAGTGTTTTCAAGTTTTTCAAAGTATTTTACATAGCAATCATTATGAATCATACCTTCTCTGCAGTTTGGATATTAAATGTAGCCATAGCAAATACATGTATTCTGCTAACTGCTTTTTCTTAACCCCATTTCTAAAAATCATTCTTCTACAGTAGGAAGTTGAAATGAAGTGATTAAGATTGTTTATGGTTAATTAACTTCATGTTTACAAAGCAGAAAATCCTTTAAATGTTTAATGAAATTCGTAGAATTAGAAAAAACAACATAATATATATTAAAAAATCAAATAAGAAACATTTTTTTCGTTGTTGTTGTTGTTGTTGTTGTTGTTGTAGTAAAAAAAAATATCGCTTTTGGTTTAGACAAAAAAAAAATAAATAAACATGGTTTTTGTCCACCCTGCATCTGCTCCTCCAAATATATTTAACAATCTTTGTAAATTTTGTCTCAATCCGTCCATAACTTTTTGAGTGATCGTGGTGACAGACAGAGAGACAGATTGACCCGACGAAAACATAACCTCCATGGCGGAGAGTGAAATATTTCGAAAAGTAGGCGTTCCCCCAAAGGGCAGTTGTGATTTTCGGATTCAGGACGTGTCAATCTGTGGGAAACACATTTCATATCAAATTGACTGGGCGAAATACTAAATACATATAAACCCATGATAATAACAAGGCAATAAGTAATGTTTTAAGACGTATGAAAGTAGCAATAACTCGATCACTCTGAGAGTGCATAACTCCGCCAAGCGAGGCAACGGTGGCAAAAAATTCAAATTGGCTCTGAAGCCATAATTTTCTTTGTATTAACTCCAAAAACCAATCATTTGTGCGTTTTGATAGTAATAACAGCTTGTGCAATTTTCCTGAAGATCCGTTCATAACTTTATGAGTTATACTGCTAACAATTATGACTAACATGAGAGAAACATACAAACAAACCAGCCGATCTGCACCAAAATTTAATCACTTATATCTTTTAACATTACTAACAATCCCTATGAATTTCATAAAGATCCATTCATTATTTTTGGAGTTATTCTGCTAGCAAGCATAAAAAAACAGTGACAAACCAACGGATCATTACCAAAATTTGGTCATTTACTCTTTATTATATACCTAATAATTCATGTTAATTTCATAAAAAACCATTCATAACTTTTTGAGTTATGGTATTGAGAAAAATGAGGCAGACAAACAAACAAACAAACGGATGGACATCTTTTCACCAAAAGTTAATCATCTGTTCCTCCTAATATACCTAACAATCACTGTGATTTTTGTCCAAATCGGTTCTTAACTTTTTGGGTTACCTTGGTTACAGACGGACAGATAGACAGGCAAACATACCGACAGACAAATACGACGAAAACATAACCTTCTTGGCGGAAGTTATATTTAAAATAAGACTTAGCACTTATGTGACATCAAGTCATAAGGATTCATAACTCGTAAGTCTTCTAATAAGAGATGAAGGCATTTCTTACGAGAGTGAACGCGTTTGGAACGTGTATCTTACGTGTTCCGTTTGGTGATGCGTTCGTTACTGGCTGATCGATATCCGTAAGAGTGCCACACAGTACACAAAAAGGAGTGGAGTACCGCTCAGTTTCGCTTGCTGCAGAGCCATATGATATTGTTGGCATCTGCCATTTACTGCAGAGCAATGGACTAATTTATACCGAAAAGACCCGCAAGTGAAGCAACTCGAATAAAGTTGAAACTGATGCAGTCGAAAATACTAAAGTAGAATTTCAAAGAGAATCAGGCATTCAAAGTGTTAAAGAGTGAGATCTGTGGCCGTTTATATCCAAATATTACGAGTTGATGACGCTCAAAGCAAACAACTTAGTCTTTCGTGCTCAATTTTCTTTCTAGAATTCCTATTTCTTTCCTTCTACTCATACCAACACAAGATTCTTCTGAATCTCTGTTTGTCTCATATCTTGCTTGTCTGGAGAGCACACGTACTGCATAAAATGAGGTGACATTCCAAAACAACAATGTTAATACTGGAATTTTATCGCGTATATTAAAAAGTAGCGTTCATAGTAGCGCCACAACATTGTGCGGTAGCGCTGACGCCGCTACTTTTAAAATTTTACAGCGGTAGCGCCGCTATATTTTTACTGTAGCGCGCCCACCTCTGCCCAAGGTTGACAGCACGACTGTGGATCAATTAAGAAAATGAAGCATTTCATAGAAGATTCCGCAACGGCCTGTATTAATGAGAAATATCGATTATTGTCTGAATTTTTCACTTACGGGTCCACTAGTTTTATAATAATCGCGAAACTATACTTTCAAAACCTCTTTGAATATATTCTCCAGTTTTAAATCAGACGAAACAAAGTACATCTTCGATGTATCCAGTATGCAATAAAACATTACTCTAAGGGATCTATCATTCAACTAAACTCTTCATTATAAAATGATAGCCTAGCATAATCTCCAGCTTTGTATTACTTAAAAAAAAAATATCAGTGCAACGAATTGGACAATGATGAGTATTTTTTTAGGGTTAACGTACGATGTGCCTCCCGCCACATAGTTAACCGATCGGGCTTGTGAATGTAGACTAGTAACCACTATAGATATTATCGTACTGTCCACGCATTAAGCTGCACATTTTTCTCGTATCACTCTAGGGAAGTTACAATACTGCACGCCTATGCTACCTGTTGATGTCATGTACTGTATGTAAATAGATTAGAAAGTTAATTACTGAAGCTCTGCTCTGAATCCATCGTCCATTGACAACAAATCTACAGCGTTTCGCTCCATATTGCAGCTTCAAAGTCCGCCACCGCTGCGCGACTTTGTTAACCGATGCCAATGAAATGTCATAAAATCTCCATTTCGTTAAGGGTAATTGCGAGCCGCGGGCGCTTTCGTCTAATTGAATCGATGACTCAGTCACTTGAACTGCAGCTCGCACTGGCATAATTTGGTGCCGATAGCAATAGAAATATTTAGCGCGTGCCGGTTGAGCTGTGAGTGACAGTTTATATTGATTTATGGTGAGGTTTCAACTTGACATTGGTATGTGTTTTCCGTCTGATGGCACTTTGCCAATCATTCGCTGTTATTTTTTATTGAAATAAGGGGCCATGAAATGGCGGAAAATTTTTTCGTATACTAGTGCACCCCGCCGTCACTAATAAGGGCATAGAACATGCATCGGCAACTATTTAATTTTCATGATCGTAGTCATATGGTTCTACTATTAGGAGGCTATCCCGCACCCACTGCAGCTTGGTCTCCTTGCTCAGTTAATAACAAGCAGTGATCAGTGCTACAAATCTGCTTTGGCGAGCAGAGTAATTTTTTTTTCATAAGCAGTTCCAAATGCCGTCAAATTAATGACGATATTTCTACTGAGAAAACTATTAAGGAAACACTGTGACTTATTCTTCATGTTAGAGCCCTACCATAAAAGCAAAAGAGCACATGCAACTTTAAGTTGAGCTGCTTCTAAACTATATTTTGAAAACTAGAGTACCCAGCCGTCAAAATAATTGAAAACAATAATTTTGTAATTAAACTTTTTATTGATCTTGCGATACAGGGTTTGTTGCAAAATAAGCCTCACACCTGAAGGCCTGATCCTCCATTAAAGATAAGAAAGTTGTGCCGTCACGAGTTTGCGAGCGCGAAATTTCTCTCCTGCAAGTAAAGGCGCGAATATCAGTTTAGAAATGCTCGGAAGTTGAGCAGCACCGAGATAACGTAGTTCAATCAAAATAATTCACCGAAAATGCTCAGTGCTTACTGTATCCTGGATACCAGCATATAGTTGACACTTCAGAATCGAAATTTGGCTGCAATGTGCACTGAAAATATTGTGGTTTCTGCTTAGCGCGAAGTTTCAATTGCAGCGAAGAAATTCAGCTAAGGAAAACACAAGTAAAGTTGATTATGCATAACAGGAATTCAAACTCAAACCAAAATTGAGCCTCTATAACTGTTACGAAGATATTCAGCTTAAAAAAATTTGCGAAATGGTTTATACCCGACAGGATCAAAACTCTATTAAAGATACGTTACAACCTTCCATCCAAAGAGCTTCGAATAGAATTAGAGCGGAAAGTACTCCCAATTTTTTGTCCCAACTTCCGTCGCCATCTAATGGCAAGAGTATCTCAACCAAGGAGCTTCAATAGAGAGGAGGGAGCCAGGAGACTCGTCGCTTATGGCAGTAGCCAGTCGCCGTATGCACCAATCGCATATCAGTAAAGAGTCGCTTATGGCTGCAACCAGTCACCGTATGCACCAATCGCATATCAGTAGATCGGTTTGTCTACTGCTCCCCCGTAAAACTCACTGCTCCCACCAATGAGCATCATGAATGTGTCTCACAGCCATAGAGATCTTGTTGATTCTCTGGCGAATCTGTGAACAGGCCACAGGGCTCCCTCCTCTTCTATTGAAGCTCTTTGGTCTAAGACATCTCTGTACGTAAACAAACTGTTCAATCTAGCGGCCCTTGACGTGAACGTAAGCCTCAAAAATAATGAAAGATAACATGTTTTCAATGTTCAATAAATTTATGAATCTTTGAATTTATGAGTGAAAGACGTCAGAGATGCCTGGTTTTAAAAATGTTGCTATGTTTAATTCAGTATTGATGCTCATTTCCGCACGCCACTGTTTTGGGTGTAAAATGTGGCCCTATGCTGTAGTTTCGTTAGCAGAACTTTAGTTCTAAGCTCCTATCTGTGAGAGAATAATGCATCGTTGGGTGTAAAATATATTGATTTATGGCTCGTAATTATCAAAAATATCGTTCCTCAATATAGTTTAATAGTAGGGAACTGCTACCGTTATTTTTTGCAAGTTTTGATTGCGACGCATCTAGGCGGCACAAGACATGTGAATAGTAAACCAAGGCGACGTAATACAATTCAATCAAAACTTATTGCGCTGAGAAAGTAATTTGGTTCTTATCTTATTTCAAATTATTTTCATTCAAAGCGAATGGTATCATATACCTAACGTTTAAAGAAAATGTGAGCTTCATTCTGAAATATATTTAAACCTGAACTTAAAACTGAGGAGGTTGAATTAACAAAATACACCTCCTTGCTTAAAACGACACTAGCGTCACTCGTGGCTCGGTTGATGCAACAGGGACAAAAGCTGCCGCGAAGTTTCTTCTCTTTTATATCCAAAGCTCTTTGCTCCATCTACCACGTTCATAAGAAGTATCATGCATAACAAATAGTACCGAGCTACTTTTCAAAGCGATGCGGGCTTTAGAAAGTGTTTTTTATTACATTCAAGCACATATTCCAGACACTGTTTATAGCATCGACATTCCAAATATTGAAATTTCGTAGTAACTTATCTTGTTCTTTAGTAGATGAATTTTTTCCTATCTAAATTCTAAAGGGCGTGACGGAGAGAAGAAGCAAGCAAGATAGCAAGCAACGAACCAATAACTGTGCATTATTTATTATATAGTGGTTTTTAAACCACATTTTAAGCGTATAATTTATCTATTGATTTATCTGTTTCATTTCAAAATAATATATAGGTGGAAATTAGACTAGGTTCGAGACTATGCCGAGTATATTTCCCATCACCCTCTTTAGAAACCGCCAGGCCCCACAGTCTGGAGCAGCTACTTGTCATCATCGTAAGTAACATCCTCTCTCATCCCTACAATTTCCACAGCTTAATTCAATAATAATGCCTCAAATTAACCTACATTCCGGTGGCTGTCTGACTGGGGACAGAAACATAAGCTTAGACTGCATATGCAAGTCCCTATCAATATCTCGTTTCACTCCCTGTTATTATCAGAGATGGTAACAGAGCACGATCCGTTACCCAATCCTTGCCATTGTTCATTAGCCATCTTCATGTATAGTAGTCGATTGCTTTGTTGGGAAGGAAGCAATTTAGGGCAAAGCAGCACTTCAGTAATGGTACATCGTAATCAGTACTATATAATGATTCACGTCATGTTTTTATTTATTTATATATTTATATCTTTCCTATCACTCTCTATGGGAATAAGATAGGAGAAAATTCAGATTTCAAAATGTAAAAAAAAGTGGGGTACCTTGCAATCTTTTTCTTCGGCGAAAAAAAAAAGTTGGGCACCTTGCAATCTTTTTCTTCAGTATTAGATAGGGGAAAATAGAACTAATAAGATAGCAGAAACTTCAGATTTCAAAAGGCGAAAAAAACAGTTGGGTAATGATAGCACGGGCCACTAGTATTACATAAACATCAAGCACTAAAATGAGTTGTTCTGTGATTCACAGCATCAGTGTTACGTTTTATTTTATTGAAGACGAATAATATGACCAAAAATGAAAATCAGGTTAGTAACATTATCTATCTACGCGAACGATCTTTGCAGTGAGTGGTTGCCCACATACACGCCGTCGAAGAGGTTGGTCCGCAACCAGTCACACCGAATTTGTATTTATACTTGTCTGTTTTGCTACCGTATACTTTTATATTCAAAACTCATTTTACTCACACACTGCTCTTTGAATTTCTTGAGGAACATATCACCACATCATTAACTAGAGCACTCTGAGAGAGCATAACTCCGACAAGCAAAGCAACGTTAACGGAATATTCAAATTGGTTCTGAAACCATGACTTTCTTTCTATTGACACGAAAATATAATCATCTCTGCTTTTTAAAAGTATTAACAGCTTCGGTAATTTTCTTGCAGATCCATTCATATCTTTTTGAATTATGCTGCTAACAATCATTTTGACGAACATTAGTCAAACTCACAAACAGACTAACCGATCATCACCAAACGTTAATCACTTATGTCTTTCAACATTACTAACAACTCCTGTAAATTTCATAAAGTTTGAGTTATTGTGTTAGCAAGCATAAAATTAACAACTGCGACAAACAAACGAACAAGCGGATCATCGCAAAAATTTGGCTATTTACTCTTTGTGATATACCTAACGACTCAAGCAAATTTCATAAAAATCCGCACATAACTTTATGACTTACGGTATCATGAAAAATGAGGCAAACAAACAAACAAAGGGATGAACGGATCTTCACAAAAAAGTTATTCATCTGTTCCTCCTAACATACTTAACAATCACTGTAAATTATATAAAAATCCATCCATAAGGTTTTGAGTTATCTTGATGACAGAAAGACAGACAGACAAGCCCAATGAAAACATAGCATCCTTGGTTGAGGTAAAAATCTAATAATGTTGAAGAACCTTCACCATACCTACAAAAAACTTAAATATTTTGGCCAACAGACTAGGCGAAGTGTGGGTAGAGATAAGGAAACTATCGATTAAGATGACCGACAGGCTGTGACGCGGGTGTGGGCCAGTTGGTCGTGCTACGCTTCCGTAATTACACGCTGCTGAAGTTACCGTGGATGTCACAAAAGAATCTTTCATGAGTTCGCAGAACTCGTTACCTTTCGCCTCAGAAGTTCTTCATGAGGCCAGAAGGCGGCTGTCGAGTGGTTTGCTGCACGACTGGATGATATTTTGAGGACTTGGAAGTCTGGCCCCTCAGTGGCCGTTAGTTTCAGTCTTGGGCAACAGATTTTCCTTTTTATCATTTCATGACTACATGGTAGCGAACAAATGATCAAAAAGCTATTAGTCTGCCAAAATTTGTGAAGCCTAAGAAAACGGGAAACGCGCAGGATCAACTGCTTGAAAAAGCTGTTAAAAAAATTATATTCTGCTGGCCTTTGTAGTAGCAGCAAGCCAATCTATCAAGTATTATGTTAATCTTTTTTATTATAAGTTTCTCTCTGTCAGTGTCTCCTCTGCATAACTTTATCTCTTTCGCTCTCTCCAAATTTTCGAGTTTTCAAAGAATCAAGGTTATCCTATGATTCGCTAAGATGATATTTCCTTGTTGAAAGGCCTGTGAGCGTGAACCATTTTATGAAGCTAACGCATAGTAAATCAATTATGAGGGACGTTTGTTGTACTCGGACACATAACCCCGTGGGTGTTATGAGCCAATGAAAACTGTTAGTAATTTTCGATTTAATTATTAGAAATAGTCGCTCCTCGAACGTCTCCCTGCCATGTATTAGTTTCGCAGCGTGGCGTTCTATTTCTATCTTGCTTTCCTCACCTTTGCACGATAAAATAATTTAATGCTCCTCATACACGGTGAACTCAAGTTGCTCTACACTAAATTATTAATTATGGACATTGTTATTGACTCAGCTAAACCTGTTTAATTCATTGAAGTCCAAATTAAAACCCTGAAGTATTCTTCGAAAATAAAAGTTCTTCGAATGTTCAATGGTGTGACCAAGTGTCCAAGCGTTTCAAAAATCATGCTTGTGGAATACAAAAAAAAATAAAGAATTATGGTCTAATCAAACATTTTTGAACATAAAATTATAGCTCAGAACTAAAGAATCCTGACCCTTAGTTAATAATTACCTTAGTACCAGCATTATTAACTGCTCAAGAACACGAGAAAGCTCCTAGTGCATTTGGACTAGCCACTTATTTTTTATTTATTTATTTTTTCGTGTTCAAGAGTTTGTTGCTCGTTTTAAGAAATTCACTTCTGTCTCGAAGTTCTGAGGCTAAACAAGTAAGTGGCCTTCATCAAGTGCTTAAAATCAAGTCAGGTTGCCTGAACACGTCAATCCTCATTGTGTCCGTTACTAAACATGTCATAAGTTCATTAGTAACGCAGCAACTTCCAAGCTGGAAGACAAAGAAGAACCCCAGGTTGTGCTGCAGCCCTAATGGCTTGGTTTTTTGTATTGCATTCTATTGTCTGCACGTTGTTGTGGCGGCTTCATTCATTTTCTCGTAATGAACCCAAGACACACTGAAGGTAATAAAGAAAGTGCTGTGCTTGTTTTTGTGGTTACCGCTCTGTGTGCTGTTTGTTAGGAATCCATTGTAGCTGTGGCTTTTGACTTACGGCTAACTACTAAATATACCATAATAAATTTGGCGCTATACCTTGCCTTGCATCACTGTACATGTAGACTATTTAACTACAACTATTTGTCACAGAAGCTACATGTAAAGCTCGTTGATGGCCAGTTGGTTTACTCATTTCAACTTAAGACGATAATTCAAGAATTCAGGACGATACGTTTGAAATTTCAAAATAATAATAACGCAAGTGTGCTTCGTTAAAATGCATTTCTGTGAATTATAATTTGCTTGTTAAAAGGTGAACATACTCACTGAAAGGAGTTACCTTACTTTGCACATCTGCTGCGTACCAATTAATTAATTTAGTTGTGAAATCATAGGCACAAAATGAGAAGGCAATACCTCAACGAAATAATTTTTGAAGAATTAAATAGCACTACAGCCGTTGCTTGGGAGCACGACTTCGCTTCCATTGACGTTCAACTAAAGCGGGACGAGTGTGTCATCACAAGAATATAATCACCTGTTCCTCTTGATATCCAGAACAGGTCCTGCAAATTTTATGAAGATCCGTTTATACGTGTTTCAGCTATGTTGTTGACAGTAAGATAAACCCCGGTAAGAACATTACCTCCTACTGGCGGAGATAACCAAATCTTTCAGACCAAAACTGCAGGAGGTCGCAGTGCAGCAAAAATTTTCTATGTTAACGGTCCCAAAGGAACTGCAGATAATTTTCTGCTGCTGAAGTAGATTAGATTACATAGGCGGGGCAGTAGACGGACCAACAGGCCCATCCACAGAGACCGCCGGGACTTACGCCCCGGCCCTCCAGGAGCTATTGCCAATATTTCAGTATCATTTAGATGACTGAAGAAAAAAGAAAAAAGGAAAAACCCTCGGACAAAGAGACGAGAATACAAGCACGAATATTAGCTACAGATCTGCGGAGCTTAGACACGTCAAGTTAGTTGGGAGGGGAAAAAATATTATGTATTAAGATGATCTCCGAAGCGTTGACCGTTCTGAGTTCATGACTTCTGGAGGAGGTGTTCTTCACCGTGGAGGTTGTCTCTCCGAGTGCCTGTCCAGACGAATTTTAAACGCGTTGACTGTCTCCGCACCGACAACGTCAGAGGGGAGTCTATTCCAGACGTTCACTATGAAATACGAAAAGAACTGCTGGCATATGGTTGTTCCTCGAGATTTGTGCTTGAATTTTTTACCATTGTTTTGGAGGCGATCATTAAGTACGTTGCACAATATCTGTAAAAAGTTTCGTTTTGCTAACGGTGCTATGAGTTCGATGAAAATTGAAAGTGTGTAGTCTATCAATTGCTTCAGCACTAGACGAGTGGCCGTAGATGCTGCATGACCTCCCATAAGACGCTTGTAACGGCAAAGTAGGATGCTAACCAGCAGTTCTGTGTGGCTGTTCCTGTTACTATACCGGGCTTTGCAAAAGTCCTGAACCTGTTTTAATAATTTGCTATCCGAAGTGCGTAAAAGCTTTATTTATATTGCACCATCTTGCTGAAACACGTAATCTCCATGTTTGACGATATTTCTGATCCAAGGAAGAACTTTTGTGGCCATAATATCTCTGTATTCAGCTCCTGTCAACTTGAAACCACCCAGAACCACACTGGAGGTATCTTCTCTCCATTGGAGGCCACAACGCCAAGCATCATAACAGGCCGCATGCTTTGTTGTGGAGACATAACGAACATCAGAGATGTCTTGGCCAAAGCTCACAACCTGATCGTTCTGTTCGTTGAAGATAAGATCCACGGTGAAGGTTTTCTAATCTCAGAAAATGATGACTCGATTTCCATAATTTTTCAAGTCGTTAAGAAAGCGGAACATCGCTCTTGGTGCTCTTTAACCATGTCAGCATTTAGCAGCGGCATTTTCTGACGCTTTAAGCTCTTTCCACCTTCACTCTTTGCAGCTCTTGACACGGTTGACACGGAAATCTTCTTCGCAAATTCAGTCATTTTGAGTTTCGGATCATTTTCAAAGGCTCTTCGAACATTCTTCCGTTGAATAACTTGTGGTCTGCTTGAACGTGGTCGATATTTGAGGCTTTCATTATGCCTAAGGTGGTTTTCGACCCGTTTCATTGTTGAAAAACTGACATTTTGCAACCTAACAATGTTCGCTTTCTGGTGACCCGCGCGAAGTAGAGCTGCTATCCTTATCCTTTTTGTTTCCATTACCAACAATGTATAAAAATGAGCACTGTTATCAGTTATTATATTATCTGAAATAGTTGAGGAATGAGTCATTGTCAATAAATTTTATCAAGTCTTTGAAAAGAGTTTCACACTTTGACAATACAAAATAGGTCAGTACTTTTGCAAAGCCCGGTATTCTCTGTTATTGGCTCTTTACTAGTACTATACAAATAGCACTGTCTTGCATAGTTTTTGAGGATAAGATGCTGATCGGCTTTTCTGGGGTTATTTTCATGCTGATTTAAAAAAAAAAATGTTTTCCAGTTTGCATAATCAGGCCACAGTTTGTGCTATGGCACTGTTGAGAAAATGAAGGTGTGGCTCCTGCTGATGGCTCAGACGGAGCGCCCCAACCATTGAGCGCTGCAAAAAATGTCTGCGACGGCCTGTTATGTAGCTATATCCGGTTGTAAAATCAGGTATATAATTGACACATTTTGATCCTACGCGTTACGGTTACAGTTATTATAATGCATTTTGTATAAAGATTTCAACCTCAAGTGCCAGATTTACCAGTTTTTATCATTACTATTGTATAAAAACCTGACCAGATTCAGTCAAGTCAACATGTCATTTTGGAATCAGCATACGAAATACATGGAGAATTATCTGAGAAACTATTTACTTCATGAAAGAAATTAAGTGCAGCCCAATATAATTTCCTGTGCATCATTATAATCTTGTGAAAATTAAGAATTTGCGCTCGGTTGTAGTAGACGTCAGTTAAAATCACATATCCAACATCATGGACCAATTTATACATATGAAATTTAACTTTAACTTTTTCTTCTTCTGCAAGAATACCTTCGCTATATCTGCTGCTATCCCTAATGGAAATTCTTGCGCTGCACAGTCTTCTCCAGCGGCCAGTATCACCCATTCATCATCGTAGAACCAGAACTATGCCTGCAATGCGAACAGTAGCGATTGCATCACATCATGACGCATGGATGTTAAGTATCAACAAAACCAGAGAACCCCATTTTGTGTCGCAAGGGATCTGCAGTTGGCAGCATCCTTTACCACAGCTTACCACGTACTGGCGGTGTCGTCCAATAGGCTTGCCCTCCCGCTACTTCGTTGATGTACAGTGGCTATGATTTCCTGCCACTATGCTGTGGCTGTGACAGCTCAAGTGTGCTGTGGTCATGACTCAGCATCAGCGTGCTGTGGTCATGACTCAGCATCAGCGTGCTGTGGTCATGACTCAGCATCAGCGTGCTGTGGTCATGACTCAGCATCAGCGTGCTGTGGTTATGACTCAGCATCAGCGTGCTGTGGTCATGACTCAGCATCAGCGTGCTGTGGTTATGACTCAACATCAGCGTGCTGTCATTATGAAGTAGCACCAGTTTGTTCCGACTATGTACAACACCTGGGACAGCGACGGGCATTTGGCAGATTCGTCCACTTCTGCCGTCCCATTTCCTCGGAAGTTCGCCGCTGCCGACCGCAGTTTTAGAGCGCGGAATTGAAATGCAAATGCAGTGCAACTTCTGCAGGCGAGAGCAGAAGCCTCCGCCACTTGGGGCAGCAGTTGTCACCAGGTAGGTGCGACCGTTTGCTCTCCCACGCATTCATCACATGAAAATTTTATTCAATAACATATTTGTGTTATCAAGAACGCAGAAACGGGCAATAATAATGTCACTGTTTACCTCACGACTCTAGTGCAGTGTTGAAATTATTGACCTTCTTAATTACGATTTGCCTGGCATGCCGTGGACTTCAAGAGAAACTTTGAAATGCAAATTCTATCAAATTGCCTGACTTTACAACGAGTTCCACCTTCTGAAGGTGAATACTCGTTACTGGACACCTTTGCACTCGTATTTTTCAAGTTTTTACCCAGTTATTTATTTTTTTCTGTACCACATACGTATAACTGTGTATACCGTATTTATATTAAGTTTACTTTGGGAATTTGAATGCTGTTGAAAAAAAAAAAAAGGTTTGTTGCCACATTATAACTATGCCTTCCTTCATAACCTACATGGTAGGATTAATGCATGACAGTGTGATTTACATAACAGTAGTCAGAGTTGGAGCCGACGTTCTACGGTCTCTATTTCGTTTCAACTTTCTTCGACCTTTAGTTCCTTTTTGAAGGCTGCACTGCCAGTGGTCCTTATACCCACTACTCGTAGGCTCCCAGTCAGCAGCCTTTTCTGCTTCTGCATTAATGACGTTATTCTTTTTCAGCCATACTTCAGGGACTCAAGTAGCTGCTAAGTTATTTTTTTTTGTAATTATGAGGCCTTTAAACTGAGGAGTGGCGTAGGTCGGGGCTCAAAACCATCGGCCTGAAGACGGTGGCGCTGCAGGGCCGCTGGCCGTAAGTCTTCCAAACAACTGTTCATGCAGGGCCGGCATGCCAATATATAGAAAGGCTACCAAAAAAGCTGCAAACACACAGCATGTACATCGTTGTTATCTACAGACCTGTGTAACGTATAGATCAATGTATGTGCAGATATACGTTATATGGAGATCTGTGAAAAGTGCAGATCCACCTAATCTGTAAATCTGCGTAAGGTGTAGCTCTGTGTTATCCGCAGATCTACATAACTTGTAAATTTGCTTAACGTGCTTATGTTCGTCTTATGTTTACCTGGGTATTGTGTAGATGAGTAATACGTGGACCTGCGTAAAGTGAAGATAAGCGTAATGAGAAGGTTTAAGTATAGTAATGTCTACGCTATTGGCTTCATACGCTTCACTACATAATGTAATAGGACGCTGTTGTAATTTTACTGAGTAAATAGGCGCTAATTTCTGTCGTATGAATTTATTTCTATGATACAGAATCTTATACTTCTCCACAGTTTCAAGTATTTTAGAAGTAGTTTCGCCGAACGCTGTTGCAAACGGGTCGACAGAAGTGTATAATGATGCGAATAACCACTTTTTGAGGGTAACCTGCCCTCGCGGCACCAGTTGCGCGTGGGCTTCCGGTTGGTAACGGCCAATGCACTACCGGTTTTGCGGGGTCAGGGNGTGGTCATGACTCAGCATCAGCGTGCTGTGGTCATGACTCAACATCAGCGTGCTGTCATTATGAAGTAGCACCAGTTTGTTCCGACTATGTACAACACCTGGGACAGCGACGGGCATTTGGCAGATTCGTCCACTTCTGCCGTCCCTTTTCCTCGGAAGTTCGCCGCTGCCGACCGCAGTTTTAGAGCGCGGAATTGAAATGCAAATGCAGTGCAACTTCTGCAGGCGAGAGCAGAGGCCTCCGCCACTTGGGGCAGCAGTTGTCACCAGGTAGGTGCGACCGTTTGCTCTCCCACGCATTCATCACATGAAAATTTTATTCAATTACATATTGTGTTATCAAGAACGCAGAAACAGGCAATAATAATGTCACTGTTTACCTCACGATTCTAGTGCAGTGTTGAAATTATTGGTCTTCTTAATTACGATTTGCCTGGCATGCCGTGGACTTCAGGAGAAAAACTTTGAAATGCAAATTCAATCAAATTGCCTGACTTTACAACGAGTTCCACCTTCGGAAGGTGAATACTTGTTACTGGACACCTTTGCACTCGTATTTTTCAAGTGTTTATCCAGTTAATTATTTTTCCATATCACATAAGTATAACTGTGTACACCGCATTTGTATTAAGTTTACTTTGGGAATTTGAATTCTGTTTAAAAAAAGGTTTGTTGCCGCATTATACCTATGCATTCCTTCATAACCTACGTGGTAGCATTAATGCATGACAGTGTGATTTTCCTAACAGTAGTCAGAGTTGGAGCGGACGTTGTACGTTCTCTATTTCGTTTCAGCTGCCTTCGACCTTTAGTTCCTTTTTGAAGGCTGTACTGCCAGCGGACCTTACCCACAACTCGTAGGCTCCCACTCAGCAGCCTTTTCTGCTTCTGCATTAATGACGTTATTCTTTTTCAGCCATACTTCAGGGACTCAAGTTGCTGCTAAGTTTTTTGTGATTATGAGGCCTTCAAGCTGAAGAGTGGCGTAGGTCGTGGCTCAAAACCATCGGCCTGAAGACGGTGGCGCTGCAGGGCCGCTGGCCGTAAGTCTTCCAAACAACTGTTCATGCCGGGCCGGCATGCCAACAAATAGAAAGGCCTCCAAAAAAGCTGCAAACATATAGCATGTACATCGTTGTTATCTACAGACCTGTGTAACGTATAGATCAATGTATGTGTAGATCTACGTTACATGGAGATCTGTGAAAAGTGCAGATCCACCTAATCTGTAAATCTGCGTAAGGTGTAGCTCTATATTATGCGCAGATCTACACAACTTGCAAATATGCTTAACGTGCTAATGTTCGTTTTGTGTTTATCTGGGTATTGTGTAGATGAGTAATATGTGGACCTAAGTAAAGTGAAGATATGCGTAATGAGAAGGGTTAACTAGTATTAATGCCTACGCTATTGAGTAGGGTTCATACGATTCACTACATAAAGAAATAGGACGCTGTGGTAATTTTACTGAGTAAATAGGCGTTAATTTCTGTCGTATGAATTTATTTCTTTAATACAAAATCATATATTTCTCCACAGTTTCAAGTATTTTAGAAGTAGTTTTGCTGAACGCGGTTGCAAACGGGTCGACACACCGTACAAAATGCTGTCTTCTGGAAAATCCTAATTAAAAACAGCACTGCATTGAAGCCATACGAGTGTCGCATTAGGTGAAAGAAAGCCGTTTTCTGGTCGAAGAAAGCCGTTTCGGAGTCTTCATGTCTTCTTGCCAGGCTGTTCGGCAAGTATGGTAACAAAAGGCACCAAAACTACTCAATACCAACAGCCGCACCTGCGATAAGTTCTCCACTCGTATCTATTTGGAAAAAATTGTAGCTCCACCAAATCGACCTTTTGCTGCTGCCTGTCATGTCTACTGCTGCGGCTATTCCCTAGCAGGAGCCAATTTTACAACGGCGTTGATTTGTTACTGAAAATGGAAGGAATATATCGAACTTTCCTGTTTTCTATTATTATTTGTAAATGAAACTCTAGCCACCGAAGCTGAGCTGTAATTACACTTGTAAACTTTACAATCACGAATAGTCTACTTTGTAATGAGAAAAACCAGGTGAGTTTTGCTGAAATTAATTATATTATTGTTGTCCTCGAACCAAATGATAGGATATTTTATAAACTCAGGTAGTTTAGCTACTTTTGTACACAGTGTTAAGCAGTGCTAACGGCGTTAACTGTTTCTCACAGTCTTCCCACTGTTGACGTACTGGGCATTCGTTTCCATTTATATTTCAATTCTCTCTCATAATTGCTACAGTTTGTTTGCTAAGGCTTCCTTCTCATCGCTAGCATTATTATTCCAGACTCCTGGAAAGTTTTAGACCACAAGGAATTTCCGCACAATGGAGCGTAGCTTAAAAGTGCCATTATATCGGATCAAAAAGCAGTCTCGCTGCTCGTTAAGCTTCTCGGTGCATTAGCGCTGGCAGGAGCCTTTCGGTGTGACCGTGGTGGTGTGGAGGCCAACCGGACTGCTTGTGTTACGCAGCTTAATTTTGTTGCACATAACTCACTAGTACCTGATGTTATGCCGGCGTGTGATTAGCGTGCATGTGCATATCTGCGGTGCCTGATATATTGCGTCAAATGATTGGCTTAGACGGTAGCTCACTAGTACCTGATGTTTTATGGTATATTAGTGAACCCGTGGGTGAAAAACATTCACGCAACAATAGATATGTTTGCTTGATATAGGCCTGTGCGGCTAAGCTTCTCTTCTCTGACTTGCTTCTTCCTCATTTTCTTCATTGATCCTCTGTCGTGCTCTCATCTTTGGGTCCTCTTTTCTTTGAATTGCCGCTTCCTCATTTTGCCGTTTACGCTTATCTGCAGCTCTTATTCTCTTCTCTATCCTTCCTGCTTCAAGTTTTTCTTGATATTGCGTCGCATAGACGTATCTTCTCTCTCCATTAGTACCAGGTTTTTGTTCTTGAACCCGTTGTAATCTCGTTCTTCTTTTCCGCTCCCTATCCAGTCTCCTTCTCCTTTCACGTGCGTCTTCCAGAGAGAGATGCAGAAGTAAAATCTTCAATAAAGCATCGCAACAAACTTGAATGCAACACCACTCAGCTTACATGCAACTAGATGACCCGTGACTCGTTGGATCGTCATTACGATCGTCTGACTTTTTTGCTAAAGAAGGTGTTACTTAGCTGGTCATGGATCAAGCGCAATTCGGCTGTCCTCTCTTGCCCGTCAAGGAGCTGCCCATACGGTTCAGTATCAACAGATTCTTTGCTTCTCTAAGGAATATTCAACGCCCAGGCTGAAAGCAATGTCAATTTATGTGTTACGTTATATTTCAATTATATTTCCAGCGTGCCCGTTCTTGCAGGCGAGATCGGGTTTAAATTCCGTATCACAGATACAGTCAATCTACTGCCGCCTAGGAATATGTCATTACCTTCATCCTTCGAATTTCTTCCCGTCTAAAAGCAAAGAACCTGTGTTAAACGAGATGCAAGCAAACAAACGTGATACAAATAAACAAGCAAACAAGGTTCACAGACTTTTAAAATAATACTAGACGACCCCGTGACCCGTTGGGTCGTCATCACGATTGTCTTCGCTTTCGCAAAAGAGCAGGTGTTATTTAGTTGGGCATAGACCACCCGCTATTCGGCCGTCCTCTTTTGCCCGTCAAGGAGTGTCCCGTTCGGTTCACTATCAACAGATTATTTGCTTCTTTAACGAATGTTCAACTCCCAGGTTGTGAACAAAGTCAAACTTCTACAGTAGATGGTACGTATTTCAGTTGTATTGCCGATGAATTGATCATGCCCGTTCTTGAGGCCCAGCTCAGTTTAACTTCTGTATCACAGATACAATCGAATTAAAGAGCTAATCCATGGAAAGAATGCGACTGTCCCCCCTCCTCATACCTCGAATTTCTTCTCGTGTAAAAGTGAAGAAGATGTGTCAAACAAGACACAAATAGACAAGACACGAATAAATAAACAAGCAAGACCGGTTCACAGACTTAGTATAGTACTAGTGTGCCCGCGCTGTCATAAAATGACAACGAATAATTTGTGTTGATCCTTCTGCAGTAACGACCATGCTGTTAGCTCGGCCCGCATTTCTGAATCTTGGCAATGATAAACTATCCTAGTTCTGGAGGTGTTCTCCACCTCAGGTCGTTTTTATACATTTGTTGCCCTTATATGGTGCGTGGAGCAGCTTGGTGCTCGTGTTTTAATGTGCAAAATATATTTTACGTGTTACTATATTTTCCAAAGAAAATTTCCCTATTATGTCATGCGCTTACTTAGGCGTACCGTAATCCGAAAGACAGTGATTTCCCAATTTCCTCTTCTTTTCCAGTGTGTGCCCAGAGTGGGTTTCGCACACCATTAGACGTTCTGTGCGCCTCTTCTTTCTTCTTCTAGCTAGGCCTCCAAAGCGCAAGGCTTTCGTACCAACTTCTTTTCCTTCCCTGTCTCGTACTCCGACTGATCTGTCTTCCATCTGTTCCTTCTTTTTTTCTACTCGCTGTTCCCATGTGCATTAATCCTGTTTAGGAATACCCTAGCGCATGGGTATCGTCAAACAGCCTGTTCCTTATTTTTTGTGACAGCTTCTTTGTTGTGGAAACGGGGAACTGGAATTCTGAATATATAATAAAATTCTTTATTCCCTTTGGACCGGAGCGTACCCTATAGGTGAGGGGGCTTGCATTATACAAAATGATTTTTCAAGGAAGAATTGCGCCCTGAGGAAGCCCGTACGCGCGTTATGACGACCTTAGATGGGCCTGTAAGGAGTTTCTCCTAGTGCTTTAATTCCCTTCCCCTTTGTTCAATATCGTTGCTGGTGCGCACTGTTCTTCCCTTTCTTTTCCAACTTTCCGTGTAGAAACGTAGCTATGTTTAGCTTGAGTTTGTCTGTGTTAGTGTTTGCGTAGGATCCCAAGGTCTTGTCTGAAAGGCAGACCGTGCATAGGTTTTATACGGTTTGAAGCCCATTGTAATAAATTTAGACAGTTAAATTTCTAATGTAGGCAAATCAGATACGTTTTCAGTTTTGTAGCAGGGATATTTTCTTTCTTTCAGAAGATATATCATGAGACCTGTGACCCCTCACTAATTTGAAACTGTTTGATCATGTACTCGTAATTTTCTACATGCGTTCAGTGACGTGTTTTAAATGTACAATTACTGGAAAAGTTTACTGGACGGAAGCATCAAATTATTGTTTTTTTTTAAACCTTCTAGCTATGCGAAAGGGTCACAGAACCCTTCACACACTTTCCTTCAAACAATTGCCAAGTTTAAAGATCATCCAGATGAGGGTTCACGACATTCTAATTACCCTAATTACTGAGCATCAACATTCTCATTTTCTGACATGAAAATAATTCATTTCCTCCGCCAAGGAGGTTATGTTTTCGTCGTGCTTGTCTGTCTGCTATTTGTCCTTTTGTCTGTCTGCCTGTCACCAAGATAACTCAAAAAGTTATGAACCGATTTGGATGAAATTTACGGGGATTGTTAGGTATATTAGGAGGAAAAGATGATTAACTTTTGGTGAAGATATGTCAATCCGTTTGTTTGTTTGTCTCCCTCATTTTTCTCAATACCATAACTCAAAAAGTAATGGATAAATTTTGATGAAATTAACATGAGTTGTTTTGTATATAACAAAAAGTAAATGACCAAATTTTTATAATGATCCGTTCGTTCGTTCGTTTGTTATTTTTTTAAATTTATGCTTGTTAGCACAATAACTCAAAAAATAATGGATGGATCTTTATGAAATTTATAGAGGTTGTTAGTAATGTTGAAAGACATAGATGATTAAATTTTGGTGTAGATCGATTTGTTCATTTGTATGTTTCATGTTTGTCATAACGTTTGTTACCAGTATAACTCAAGAAGTTATGAACGAATCTTCAAGAAAATTGTACAAGCTGTTATTACTATCAAAAGGCACAAATCATTAGATTTTATAGTTAATACAAAGAAAATTATGGTTTCTGAGCCAATTTGAATTTTTTGCTACCGTTGCTTCGCTTGTCTGAGGTATGCGTTCTCAGAGCGCTCTAGTTACTTTTGCAGTCAGTTCAGCAACACTGACAAGAATTGATTCTATTTGGTATCATAGACACCCTAGTGTCATATTTGTCCGATTGTCTTTTGCTTGTTGAAAGATGTTTCGTCAACAATTGAATCAAAGTAGGAAGAATAGCTCATGCAACAAAATCATCTGTGGGAAGAAACTACGAATCAAGATGCATGAGAGCGCAATGGAAGCTTCAGATATCTTCAGTAGTAAGATTTCATCTTCGGCAATGAAAGAAGTGCATTTAGACTTGAGGCCGCCCGATACTTTGCCATAGATTCGATGTATGAAGAAGGTAATACTCGTACGAATCAGACTAAGCCTGCGATATATTCATTTTTGAATTACAACTGTCCCCAATTGAGATACGGTTGCCATCTTCTGCAACCCGGCCTATTTTCTACCTATCAGATTTCAATGGAGCTTGAGGGTACGACCAGACCCTCCAACTTGGGCTAATTTCTGCCGATCTGTTTTGTTAAAGCGTGACAGAAAATGGATAAACAAACAGATAAATACACATCGGTCTTTATGATATTGTCGACTAGATGACCCGTCACCCGTTGGGTCGTCATCACGATCGTCTTCGCTTTCGCAAAAAAAGCAAGTGTTATTTAGCTGGGCATAGACCACCCACTATTCGGCCGCCCTTTACTGCCCGTCAAGGAGCTGCCCGTTCGGTTCACTATCAACAGATTCTCTGCTTCTCTAACGAATATTGATATATCGACTCAGCTTGGCGAATACGATTCTCATAGACCGCTGAAAAATTCGCAAATAAACTCCATCTCTAGTCTACGGGACTTGAACGTACACGATAAAGGGATAAATTGGGACGGCTTGAACGCAGAACTGCAGTCAGTAAACTAGGACGAACTTCTAAATAACTCAATATAAAGTGAAAGCATCAATGAGACATTCGTAAACATTTTATTAGAAAAGTGCATGAAGTACCTTATACCGGCAAAAAGAAAATTTAATTAAAATCGACACCACAAGCTTCTTAAAGGACTAGTTAAGAAACGTGCAAAAGTCATCAAATGCAAAAATTCAACGAAGTTACTACACCGACAATCCGAGTGCTAAAAGAAGCTAGATGAGATAGAACGTCAGCTTGAAAGATCACACGATAAAGAAAACAGGAAAACGAAAAGCAAGCCATTGAAAGAATAAAAAACAACAGTAAATATTTTTTGCCAATGCATCACTTCATTCTTCGGTAAAATCGAAAATCGGGCCACTGGTGAATGATACAGGTTCTATTGTTGATGATGACCAGGAAATGAGCGAAATACTAAGCCGTCAATATCAAAAAGTCTTTAGTGAAAAAATTCCAAATCC